>JAWHQI010001233.1:0-99975 GCA_033032865.1 Dactylorhiza incarnata | reverse complement strand
CAGTACGGTGCTACACTTTATCCACAAGAATATCTTCTCCAGGTTCGGGACGCGAGAGACTATATCAGCGACGGCGGTAGTCATTTTTGTAATAAGCAGTTGTGCAGCTCATTAAAAAGTTTGGGGTCCATCATAAGATTTCATTAGCTTACCACCCCCAAACATGTGGACAAGTAGAAGTATCCAACCGCGATCTCAAGAGAATAATCGAAAAATTGATACATTCAAATAGGAAGGAGTGGTCTAAAAAGGTCGACGACGCATTATGGGCTTACCGGACCGCTTTCAAAACACCTATCGACATGACTCCGTTTCAACTAGTCTATGGCAAAGCATGCCACGCCCCTGTGGAGCTGGAGCATAAAGCATTATGGGCAACTAAACTGTTGAAACATTGACATTGGAGCCGCGGCCGAGGTGCGTCGTTCCCAACTCAACGAATTAGAAGAGCTCCGACATTTCGCTATGAAAAACGCTCGCATCTACAAAGAGAAAAAAAAAAAAATGGCATGATCGACACATCATCCCTAAGGAGTTCAAAATTGGGGACCAAGTGCTGCTTTACAACTCCCGTCTCCGTCTTTCCAGGAAAGTTAAAGTCGAGGTGGAGCGGTCCCTTCTCAGTGACTGATGTCTCTCCCTTTGGTGCCCATCGAAATATCAGGGGATAAGGGAGACAAATTTAAGGTCAATACGGGGCATCGACTGAAGTTATACGATGGCGCCATTATAAACAAGGAGTGTCAGTTGGTGACTTTGGGAGACGGGCACCATAAAAGCGCCTACAGCTGATTTTCTGATCTCTTATTTTGTGAAACTCTCTTTTTCATGCACTTTTTATTTTAAATCTCTACACTCTTTAAACAATTATAATGCAGGTATTTGGTCCAGCTTAAGGACATAAAATAAAAGCGCTGCGTGGGAGACAACCTAGATTTGCTGATTTCTGTTTTTCTAACAGTTTCAATTCAGTTTTTATATATTTTTTGCTGCTTTTAGTTGTGCCGTTTGCAGGTGTGCTTTGTCCTTTGTGATGGCGGAAGCTGCGGATTGCTCACGAAATTAATGCAATCTTCTGGTATGCTCACTTGCTGAGCATTGGGTACTCTCTTCCCCTAGCCCTATTTTGATTTTCCAGTCATATATTATGCGGATTGTTTAGTTTAAGTCTGGGGGAGAGAGTAGTTTTTGTTTACCCGCTCACGTACACTATTGCACTGCATACTAGAAGATTTCATTTAAAATGTTTTGTTTATTTTCATTGCACACCACAACACCCACTTGAGCGCGCTTAGCCGTTGCACGTCGCGAGTTGAATTTGTCTTTTTGTGTGATTTGGAAAATCATTGTGCTGGCTTAGGATTATGAGGCGGAGTAAAATGTTGACTCCTGTAGTGCTCCTAGTCGAGTGCTCATGTCTCGTTTAGAAATTCGTGTATATTCAATTTCTTTTTATGCTTTTAGTTTATATTTTTTCTATTAGTGTAAATATTGTTTACTCTACTCAAAAAATTGGTGAATCCGGTGTGAATCAAACGGTAGCATAGGAATGTGTGTAGACGTTCGTTAGCTTCATATTGCCCGAGTCAGGAGGAAGGATTATCTTTCTCGGTGGCTAGAACTTGCCCCAAGCGATTCTTGAAGCATGGTATACGGTTAGTCAATTCCGTGAATGTGATATAGGCCATCATTTTGGCCCGGTTGAGCCTTTGTGCGCACATCCTATCGCTTTATCCTCGTTAGCCCAATTGTGCCTACCCTTTCTTTGATTCAGCCCCACTGTTGTCTCACCAAAGCCTAAATGCCAATCCTAGTCACACACCCAAATCTGAGCTTTAGCTGTTTATTATTTTCATGAGTTGGGTTGTTGATTTGGTGTTATGTTTGTGAAGATGTGGATGTGTTTTATTGTTTAGTTGCTGAAAATGATAAGAAAAGAAAAGAAGAAAATGAGAGAAAGAAAAGAAGTGAAAAGAAAAGAAAAAGATATGAGCTTTAATGAAAAATCTGTGTAAAAATATATGTTTGGGAGTAGGCGGTGCACACACCCATGTTGTTAAGTCCAAGTCTGGGGTGTGATGTACCCGCGTGTTTTTGTGGTGAACGAGAATAATTTCTGCATAAGCTTATTTGGGTTTAGTGCTTGAGCCGTCATTTTTATCTTTGTTTATCCTCACCTAAACCCAAGCCTCATCTAAACCTAAAGTCCTATTGATTCACGCATTTGAATCATACCAGTTCCGTGGAGAGAGTGCGAACGGGCAAGCTTATGGTCACCGACATTGATGGATTTCAATGGAGTTGTCCCGAAGCCCCGATCTTTGGCAATGCTTGCCTCAGCGTTCAGTTTACTTTCTTCCTATGTACGACCTTATGATTCACCGTGATTCACTTTTTGAGTAAACGTAATATATAAATACGCTCCTAGAAAATTACAAACTAATATGTATAATTAGAAATTTTGTCCTACTGTATTTCTACGCACATGAGCATGCGACTTCACATGGTAATCCGCTTGATAATTTCTTCGCCAGCTTATGTTTTTCCTGTCCGCGAGAGATGGTTTGCCCGGGATGCGCAACAGTTTAAGTCTGGGGGTGTGATGAGTCCTGATCATATACACATATTTGGACTCATCTGGGCCGTTTTTCTAGTCATTCCACCGCATTTTAGCCTTATTTTAGCTCATAATTGTCATTCTATGCTAGGTGCACTTCTTGGCCTATTTTGGTGTGTTTTGATGTTTACTCTCTGTTGATAGCTTATCGTATTGGTGAGAGCCACTTTCAGTGGCCTGATCAGCATTTCTGTAGGAACAGGAGTCGTGCAGGTGTTCCCGGTACAATTCTGTACAGGAACACTGCGCACGATCGCTGGTTCTATTGCGCACGACCACTGGTCGTGCGCCGCTGATCGTGTGCACTTAACCCGTTTTTTTTGAGTTCTGTCTCGGACAGTGCGCACGACCACCTACGATAGTGCGCACGACCACCAGTCGTGCGCCCCTGTTCGTGCGCACTTAACATCAATTTTATGAGTTCTGTTTCGACCAGTGCGCACGACCACCTACGATAGTGCGCACGACCACCGGTCGTGCGCCACTGGTCGTGCGAACATGGTATTTTATAAATTTCTTACATTGCAGGCTCCACCCAGGCAGGCGCATGATCACAGAACTCCAGCGCGCATGACCACTGGTCGTGCGCCAATGACCGTGCGCAGTATTTTCGCCAGCGCCTATATAATGTCCTGATCCGCAAATTAGGGATAATACGGTTCCGGGAGCGTGATTTCCAGTCCGTACGCCGCCGTTTTCCACTTCCAGCCACCTCCACCTCATCTCCTCCGCAAGGGGAAGTTATCTCCGGCCATTCTAAGCATTCCTCTATCGTCCGGAAGCATTCTCCGCCATCCGCAAGCACTCAAGCAAGCTGTCTCCATTTTTTTGCGGTGAGAAGGATAGCAATCCTGAGGTAGAAGACGACGGAAGCACGTGGAGAGGTCGTGACAGTCTCTCAAAGCCGGAAGCACAGTCCGCCCGAGTCCGGAGGTAGCTTGACAAACTACCATTCCGGCCGTGAACGGCCGCTAGTCTTCGTCCATTGGTTGATTTCTTCTTCTCCCCTTTTTGTTGTACTTCTTTGAATCATTTAAACTTGAATATCATGATGTTTAGTTTAAATGCAATGGTTGTTTCTTATCTGTTCTTCAGTATTTGCTTGTGATACGTCTCACCTCCACTCACTCACTCACACACTCATCGTGTTCGATTCGCGTTAGCAAGAGCTAACGATGATTTGCGAAGAGGTGTTTGCGACCCTCACTCTCCGCACTAGTGATCATTTCATTCGCATGCGCACCGTCCATCCGCCTCACGAAGCTCGGCATCGCGGCCGTTGCATCCATCTCACCATGTGAAGCGGTGATTTCGACCCGCATTTCTTTTATTATTGTTAACAGTAGGAAACCAAATCAAAACCCCACTTTCTGTGTTTGTTCCCGCTTGTGTAACAATTGTCACACAATGCAATTCGTTCACCCAACCTGCATTCCTCAAGCGACCGACACTCGGGGATCCTATTCCCAACATTTATTACTTGCGCGACCGGTGCACTTGCCTAATAAATCGCATCAGACTGTTAATTGATTATTCTCCTATAGCAATAATTTTGAATAAACAGAGCTATAAATATAGAAGGTGGTTGGAAAAGAACAACGTGAAGTGATCCATTCCATTTCTGAAAAAGAGGAAAAGCTCCCAAGAGAGAAGAAAGAGAAATTTGAGAAAAGTGAAAGAGTGCTGCAGCAAGAAAAAGCCTTCTTGTTCTTTTTCTTCCTCCTCCTGAAGTCATACTGCTGCAAATTTCTGAAAGCTCTCACTGAAAGAGAGAAAGGCTTACAATCTCCTTCTCACTATAGAAGAGAGATTACATTCACTATACTTGTGCTTCTAATCTTCTTGCTAGGAAGAAGATTCCTTCTTACATAAATTGTTTCTTGTTCTTCTTCTTCGTATTCTTATTCTTATTTCAATTTCAATAGTGTAAAAGAGTTGTAAGAATCTCTCTTCAAAAAATTCAGTTGTAGTGGTTCTAAGAGTCTCCTTATCAAAAGACTCAGGCTGGTTCTAAGAGTCTCCTTAACAAAAGACTCAGTGCAAGATAGTGAATTCCTACAAAGGGGGTAGAAGAGTGGACTACCCAAAGTTTGGGGAACCACTATATTTCTTTGTGTTGTGCTGTGATTTTCTTTTTGCTATTTCTTTCTTTATTTGCTTAATTCTTGTTGGTGTGTTGGAGGCTTAAATCTATGAATATTCCACATATATATATATATTTGTTAACTTTGCACAAAATATTTTTAAATCTCTATTCACCCCCCCTCTAGAGAATTCTAGTGAGGTTAACTGTGCACTTTCAATTGGTATCAGAGCTAGGTTGATCAAAAAGGGGTAACACCTTGATCAAAAAGATCCTACCTCATATATATATATTTCTAAATTTTTTTTATGGCACAAATCAAAGATTATGCTTCCACCAGACCACCAAAGTGCAATCTTGAAAAGTTTGCAGTTTGGAAAACAAGAATTAGGATCTATATGAATTCTATTGATGAAGAGTTGTTTAATGTTATTTTGACAGGTCCTCCCAAGCCTTATAGAAAGGACTCAAGTGGTAAAGTGACTCAAACACTTGTCCCAAGAGCTGAGTGGACAGATGATGAGAAGAAGGCAAGAGCATGTGATGCAAAAGCTGTAAACATTCTTGTCTCAACCCTCTCAGATGAAATCTTTCAAAAGGTGGTTGACTGTGAATCAGCCAAAGAAATCTGGGAGGCTCTTACAAAGATAGTAGAAGGAAGTGCTGATGAAAGGAAAGATAGGAAGGCTCTATTGATCTCTCAATATGAGAACTTTCAAAAGAAGAATGAAGAAAGCATATCTGAGATGTATGACAGATTCAGTATGATCATCAATCAATTAAGGAACTTGGATAGAGAGATCTCTCTCACAGAGATCAATGACAAATTATTAATGAGTCTCCCAAGTTCATGGGACTCAAGAATATGGGCAATAAGAGATACAAGAGGACAAAAGGAAATCTCAACAGATGTCCTCTTAGGAAAACTCAAATCCTATGGGCAACTACTAAAAACCAGAGAAGAGAAGGAAAGAAGGGAAAACACTCCAACCTCTTCCAAAGATAGAAACATTGCATTAAAAGCAACAGAAGAAGAAACCCGTGTTACTGAAAAAGAATTATTCAGTCTCCTGGCCAGAAGATTCAAGAAATGAGTCAGGACAGATGGGTCTAGAAGAAGAGAGTCAAAACCAAGGTTTGATAAGACTCCTACTATTGAAATTATTTGTTATTCCTGAAGGAAAACTGGACATATTGCTCCAGAATGTCCAGAAAATGCTGAGAAAAAGAAAGATCTGAAAAAGAAAGATCTCAAGAGAAAGGAGAAGAAGAAAGAAAGAGGCTTCATTGCAGAAGCTTGGAGTGAAACAGATTCTGAAGACAGCACCTCATCTAAAAGTGACAATGAAAAGTCTAAGCAAGAAGACCTATGCTTAATGGCTTTTAGAAGCTTAGAAAAAGAATGTGTTGCTGAATGATGGAGTGAAACAGGATCAGAAGGAAGCATCTCTTCGGAAGATGAAAAAGAAAATTCAACAACAAAAGCAAATAGCCTTATTCTCATAGAGGAATCTAAGGATAAGGATGAGGTAAGCATTTTTGATGAAATAGATTTGCTATGTGATGATTTCAAAAATGATTTTAAAGGATTCTGTTTAGATCAACTAAAAGCTAAACAAGAAATTAAGGATATAAAAGAACAAATTAATATGAGAAAAATAGAGGATACATGTTCAAAAAATTATGAACTAAGGTGTGAAATCTATAAAACAGAAAAGGAAATAAAAAGTGCTAAAATAGAAAATCAACTCCTTAAGAATAAGGTATCCCAGGCAAAAGCTTTTGAAGAATCTATAAAGTCAGAAGCCAAACACTTAAAGAAATCACTGAAAAACAAACAATCAGACATAAGAATCTGTGGCTAGGGGCTGATCCTTCAACCAGTTCAATACCATCTACCAAACCTGCTTGGATGAGCCCTGTTAAATTTACTAAACCCATCAAATCAACAAACTTAGAAGAAGACTCACAAAATAAAGAAGAAGACTTCACCTTCAAGGAGATAAACCATTTTGATGAAACATCATACTATTCAGATGAAGACTCTCAAACTCCTTCTGAGAAGGCAACTAGGACAAAAGAAACAATTCATAAAGAAATAAATCTCCAACCAGAAAAAGGGAAAAATAAAATCTGTGAAGCCACAATTGCGTTGACTTCATATCGACGTATGAATGATGGTATGTCGAATTCTACTCGACGCAATCTCTCAGATGCTTCGACCTCAAATCGACGCAAGAATAAAATTACGTCGACTTACAATCGACGTAACTACTTCCATGCATCGATTCCAGATCAACGCAATCTAGAGAAAGCGCCGAATATATATTGACGCAACTCTCCACATACGTCGAATAGATATCGACGCATAAAACCTCAGAGCAACATAAATATAGGACATATCTATACTTCAAAAATTTTCTATCTTAACCCCCATTCAGGACCCATTCATCCTGATCAAAATTTCTATCCTAATCAAAACTTTTAACCTAATCAACAACTCTATCCTAATCAACACCTCTATCCCTCTCTAAACTCAAATTCCCATAATCTAAAGACAATCAGGTGTTATATCTATAATAAAACTGGTCACATTGCCAAACAACGTTGGCACAATCAATCCAATTGTCTATAAAATTAGTACAAGGCTGACTTAGAAAAACTTAGGATTAGGAAGAAATAATCTCTCAAGAAAAACTTAGAATTTTCAAGACAAAATAAAAGTCACGTCGATTTCTTAATCGATGCATCCTCGATAGGAAACCCTAACATCTCAATTCAGACTGTACCGACGCATACATCGACTTCCACTCGACGCAACGTCAACTTCATGAAAAAGAGCGGCAATACTAAAATATTTTTGGTCACATCTACTGTAGTACCGAATAAACCTCGAGTTGTGTCTCGTTTTGACGTTTCACCTGACTTAAATAAACTCTTCAGTTAGAAATCTACACGCTCTCTGCATCTCTCATCCTTCTCACTTCTCAGTCCAGCCATCTCTTCCTCTCTCTTTCACTGACCAAAATGGCTCCCAAGATCAACTCTGGTTTCGATATTGATCTTGATTCCTTCCAAGCCGCCGCCGAAAACAACAAGAGCATCATAACTCTTTTCACTGAAGCCGGTCTAAACGTTTCATTTCAACAAGATGCAGACTCCTGGAAATAGAACTCACTGAGTTGATGAATCATGTTCAGATATCTGAATAAGGAGAGATTACAGGAACAATGCATGAAACACCTGTCTCAATCTCTGCAGAACATCTTAGGGACATCTTTGATCTTCCATCAGGTACACACCAACACTATCCTTGTTCAAATCAAAAAGGGAAAGCAAATTATTTTCTAAGAGTAGCTAAATGAATCTCCATCATCATTCCCTTATCAGGTAGTGAACCTGTGGAACTCACCCCTGAGGAAATCAAAAACTTATTAATCACCATGAAATTCTCCAGAGATAGAACAATCAACTTGAAGAAAATAGACTTCTCTGATGAATATAGGCTCTTGGCAGACATAGTAGGAAAAATACTACTATGCAAAATCTCTGCCCATGATGCAGTGCCCAAGCAGCAACTGAACATTATGGGGGCCCTTGTACTGAAAAAGAAGATAGACTGGGCCAGCTGCTTACTGAAGATGATAGGCTACAAATATTCTTATAAAGAGAATGCCTACATGAGGATCATGAGTCAGGTACTCGTTCACTTCTTCCCTGACCTATGTAGGTCAAAAGGAATTCCCATTCCTCCTGGAAAAAGGATGTCCATAGCCCTCTTTTCAAAATGGACTAGGCAAATCCCCAAGCCTGGTTCCATTCCGGAAAGGACTCCCTCTCCTCCTAATTCTCTTGTGCATCCATCTTCACCTCCTCCTCCCACTATCACATCCTCTCTACCTACATCATCTCCCATACCTCATATATCAACAATCACTTCTCCACCTTCATCCCCTCCACCAACACACCCTGAACCATCTCCATCCACTGAAACTCTCATCACTCAGTGTATCCAGTCAGCATCCCAAAGATTTCAAGAAATGGTGGATGGACACTGCCTTCAAATTCACTCCTCTATCAGGCACATGCAAACCCAGTTGGATGGGGTAAATGCCTCTGTGCAAGTACTCAAAACCTCTGTGTCTTCATCTAAGGTTACTAAATCATTCTTAACCTCCTTGGATAAGAAGGTAAAGAAGGGGGAGAAGTTAGATGAAGAGCAGCTCTCCAGTCACAAATCTGACTCACACAACTCCTCTCCAACATCAAAATCTGATAGTCTTGCTCTGCTTAAGACCATTGGGAATGAAATAGTACCTGAGCTACATACTACAGAACAGATAACAGATGTACTTTATATAGCAAGAGAAGCTGAACAACAAGTAGTTCTCTTTCAAGGGGAGGCAAGTAGAGTAGAGAAAGAATTTGAAAAGGAAGCTGAAGTTGAAAAGGAAGCTGAGGCTGAAGGAGTGGCTGAAAGTGAGAAAGACAAAGAAGCTGAGGCTTAGGGGGAGCCAGATGCTGTCATTGCTGAAGCTGGAGCTGGGGAAGAAGCTGAAGAAGCAGAAATAGAAGGTATAAAGGAAGTTCCATCTCAGGAGCAGATTGCTTTGACTAAGGGGGAGCTGAATGAACATCCTGCTATAACCTGTTGGGGAAATGATTTATCTTAACCACTAAAAATGAGTAGAATATAAATTATAAGAATGAAAAATTAGTCTAAGTAAATATGCGTCGAATAGTATTCGACGCAACGTCGAAGTGTAGTCGACGTTCCTCTCAGAATGAGTCGAAGTAACTCCAAACAGAATTCGACGTAACCTATATCGACGTAACTCTGACTTCTAGTCGACGTATCTAATGAAGTCGACGTACCTTAGTCGACGCAACTTCCATATTCTCCTCTCGACATCTAGCCAGTCTGAAATCGACGCTTCCGTCGAATAGTAATCGACATACGTCGATTTCTATATCAAATTCAAAACACGCAAGATTTCTTTCCTTCTATCTGTAGATCTGAATTTTATGGAATGATATTATTCTTTCCTAGCCGTTTTGAATCAGACTTTCCTTCTAAATGATTCTTGGCTAAATTGATTAAGTTTATTATGGATATTATTTGAAATCAGAATGATCTCTTTCCTTCTACAGAAATATTGATTTTGAAATCTTTCCTCTCTTACCATTTCTCAAACTGCTAATTGATTATTCTCCTATAGTATTCTTTGAATAAACAGAGCTATAAATAAGAGGGAGTTCGGCAGAGAAGAATAAGAAGGGATCCACTCCATCCATTTGAAAAACAGGAAAAACTCCCAAGTGAAAAGTGAGAAAATCTGAGAGAAGTGAAAGTGTGCTGCAGCAAACAAAAAGCTCTCTTCTTCTCCTTCTTCTGAAGCCATACTGCTACAATTTCTGAAAGCTCTCATTGATAAAGAGAAAGGCTTACAATCTCCTTCTCACAATAGAAGAGAGATTTCATTCACTATACTTGTGCTTCTAATCTTCTTGCTAGGAGGAAGATTCTTTCTTGTTTCAATTGTTTTTTCTTCTACTTCTTCTTCTTACTCTTATTTCATTTTCAAATTGTGTAAAAGAGTTTTTAGAATCTCTCTTCAAAAAAATTCAGTTGTACTGGTTCTAAGAGTCTCCTTATCAAAAGACTTAGGATGGTTCTAAGAGTCTCCTTATCAAAAGACTCAGTGCAAGATAGTGAATTCCTACCAAGGGGGTAGAAGAGTGGACTACCCAAAGTTTGGGGAACCACTATATTTCTTTGTGTTGTGCTGTGATTTTCTTTTTGCTATTTTGCTTAATTCTTGTTGGTGTGTGGGAAGCTTAACTCTGTGATTATTACGCATATATATATATATATTTGTTAACTTTGCACAAAGTAATTTTAAATCTCTATTCATCCCCCCTCTAGAGAATTCTAGTGTGGTTAACTGTGCACTTTCAATTGGTATCAGAGCTAGGTTGATCAAAAAGGGGTAACTCCTTGATCAAAAAGATCCTACCTCATATATATATATATTTCTAAAAACTATTTCTTTACATGGCACAAATAGAAGATAATGCTTCCACCAGACCACCAATTTGCAACCTTGAAAAGTTTGCACTTTGGAAAACAAGAATTAGGATCTATATGAATTCTATTGATGAAGATTTGTTTAATGTTATTTTGACAGGTCCTCCTAAGCCCTATAGAAAGGACTCAAGTGGTAAAGTGACTCAAACACTTGTCCTAAGGGCTGAGTGGACAGATGATGAGAAAAAGGCAAAAGCATGTGATGCAAAAGCTGTGAACATTCTTGTCTCAACTTTCTCAGATGAAATCTTTCAAAGGGTTGTTGACTGAGTCAGCCAAAGAAATCTGGGAGGCTCTTACAAAGATGGTAGAAGGAAGTGCTGATGAAAGGAAAGATAGGAAGGCTCTATTGATCACCCAATATGAGAACTTCCAAAAGAAGAATGAAGAAAGTATATCTGAGATGTATGACAGATTCAGTCTGATCATCAATCAATTAAGAAACTTGGACAGAGAGATCTCTCTCATAGAGATCAATGAAAAAAATATTAATGAGTCTCCCAAGTTCATGGGACTCAAGAATATGGGCAATAAGAGATAGAAGAGGACAAAAGGAAATCTCAACAGATGCCCTCTTAGGAAAACTCAAATCCTATGAGCAACTACTGAAAACCAGAGAAGAGAAGGAAAGAAGGGAAAACACTCCAACCTCTTCAAAAGATAGAAACATTGCATTAAAAGCAACAGAAGAAGAAACCTCTGTGACTGAAGAAGAATTATTCAGCCTCCTGGCCAGAAGATTCAAGAAATGGGTCAGGCCAGATGGGTCTAGAAGGAGAGAGTCAAAACCAAGGTATGATAAGACTCCTACTAAAGATATTGTTTGTTATTCCTGCAGGAAAACTGGACATATTGCTCCAGAATGTCCAGAGAATGCTGAGAAAAAGAAAGATCTGAAAAAGAAAGATCTCAAGAAAAAGGGGAAGAAGAAAGAAAGTGGCTTCATTGCAGAAGCTTGGAGTGAGACAGATTCTGAAGACATCACTTCATCTAAAAGTGACAATGAAGAGTCTAAGCAAGAGGACCTATGCTTAATGGCTCTTGGAAGCACAGAAGAAGAATGTGTTGCTGAATCATGGAGTGAAACAGGATCAGATGGAAGCATCTCATCAACAACAAAAGCAAATAGCCTTATTCTCATAGAGGAATCTGAGGATAAGGGAAAGGTAAGCATTTTTGATTAAATAGATTTTCTATGTGATGATTTTAAAATGATTTTGAAAGACTCTGTTTAGATCAACTAAAAGCTAAACAAGAAATTAAGGATCTAAAAGAACAAATTAATATGAGAAAAATAGAAGATACATGTTCAAAAAATTATGAACTAAGGTGTAAAATCTATAAAACAGAAAAGGAAATAGATAGTGCAAAAATAGAAAATCAACTCCTTAAGAATAAGGTATCCCAGGCAAAAGCTTTTGAAGAATCTATAAAAGTCAGAAGTCAAACACTTAAAGAAATCACTGAAAAACAAATAATCAGACATAAGAATCTGGGGCTAGGGGCTGATCCTTCAACAAGTTCAATACCATCTACCAAACCTGCTTGGATGACCCCTGTTAAATTCACTAAACCCATCAAATCAACAAACTTAGAAGAAGACTCACAAAATACAGAAGACCTAACCTTCAAAGAGATAAACCACCTTAATGAATCATCAGCATACCATTCAGAAGAAGACTCTCAAACTACCTCTGAGAAGGCAACTATGCCAAAAGAAACAAGTTATAAAGAAACAAAACTCCAATCAGAAAAAGGGAAAAATAAAATCCGTGAAGATCAAATTGCGTCGACTTCATATCGATGCATGAATGATAGTACGTCAAATTTTACTCGACGCAATCACTTAGATGCTTCGACCTCAAATCTACGCATGAATAACATTACGTCGACTTACAATCAACGCAACTACTTCCATGCATCGATTCCAGATCAACGCAATCTAGAGAAAGCGCCGAATATATATCGACGCAACTCTCAACATACGTCGAATAGATATCGACGCATAAAACCTAGGAGCAACTTAAATATAGGACATAGCTATTCTTCAAACACTTTCTATCTTAACCCCCATTCAGGACCCTTTCATCCTGATCAAAACTTCTATCCAAATCAAAACTCTCATCTTAATCAAAACTTTTATCCTAATCAACAACTCTATCCTAATCAACATCTTTATCCCTCTCTAAACTTAAATTCCCAAAATCTAATGACAATTAGGTGTTATATCTGTAATAAAATTGGCCACACTGCCAAACAATGTTGGCACAATCAATCCAATTATCTAAAAAATTAGTCCAAGGCTGACTTAGAAAACCTTAGGAATAGGAAGAAATAACCCCTCAAGAAAAACCTGAAATTTTCAGACAAAGTAAAAATCAAGTCGATTCCTTAATCGACGCATCGTCGATAACTAAAAATGATTAATAAACTCGACATATGCGTCGACTCATATCGATGCATACGTCGATAGGAAACCATATCAGACTATACCGACGCATACATCGACTTCCAATCGGCGCAACGTCGACTTCATGAAAAAGAGCGGCAATACTAAAATATTTTCAGTCACATCTACTGTTGTACCGAATAAACCTAGAGTTATGTCTCGTGTCGACGTTTCACCTGACTTAAATAGACTCTTCAGTTAAAATTCAGCACGCTCCTTGCATCTCTCATTTCTCAGTCCAGCCATCTCCTCCTCTCTCTCATTCACCTAAATGGCTCCCAAGATCAACTCTGGTTTCGACATTGATCTTGAATCCTTCCAAGCCACCGCTGAAAACTATAAGAGCATCATAGCTCTCTTCACTGAAGCTGGTTTAGACAAACTCATTTCCACAAGATGCAGACTCCTAGAGACAGAACTCACTGAGTTAATGAATCATGTTCAGATATCTGAGCAAGGAGAGATCATAGGAACACTCTATGAGACTCCTATCTCAATCTCTGTAGAACACCTTAGGGACACTTTTGATCTTCCATCAGGTACATACCAATACTATCCTTGTTCAAATCAAAATGGGGAAGCAAATTCTTTACTAAAAATAACTAAATAAATCTCCATCATCATTCCCTTATCAGGTGATGAATCTGTGGAACTCACCCCTGAGGAAATCAAAAGTCTGTTAATCACCATGAAGTTCTCCAAAGATAGACCAATCCACCTGAAGAAAATAGACTTTTCTGATGAATATAGGCTATTGGCAGACATTATTGGAAAAGTTCTACTCTGCAAAATCTCTGCCCATGATGCAGTGCCCGAGCAGCAACTGAACATCATGGGGGCCCTTGTGCTGAAAAAGAAGGTTGACTGGGCCAGCTGCTTACTAAAAATGATAGGCTACAAATATTCTCACAAAGAGAATGCCTATATGAGGATCATGAGTCAGGTACTCCTCCACTCCTTCCCTGACCTATGTAGGTCAAAAGGAATCCCCATTCCCCCTGGAAAAAGGATGTCCATATCCCTCTTCTCTAAATGGACCAGGCAAATCCCCAAGCCTCGTGCCATTCCTGAAAGGACTCCCTCTTCTGTGCATCCATCTTCCCCTCCTCCTCAACATACAGACATCTCTTCCCTACCAACATCATCCACACCATTAGTCTCTACTACCATCACAACTCCTATCCTACCTACATCTTCACATACACCTGCTCAACCCTCCTCTATTCCTCCACCTCCTTCATCAAACTCACCTCATCACAATGATACAGTCCTCTCTCCACCTTCATCACCTCCACCTCCACCATTATCTCCTACTCCAACACACTTTGAACCATCTCCATCCACTGAAACTCTCATCACCCAGTGTATCCAGTCAGCAGCCCAAAAATTTCAAGAAATGCAAGATGGCCACTGTTCCCAACTTCACTCCTCCATCATGCACATGAAAACCCAAATAGATGGGCTCAATGCCTCTGTGCAAAGCTTGAAGTCCTCTATCTCTTCCTCTAAAGTGACCAAGTCTTTCTTAACCTCCTTAGCTAAGAAGGTCAAGAAGGGGGAGAAATTAGATGAAGAGCAGCTCTCAAGTCATAAATCTCTCTCACACAAGTCCCCTCCTACTTCAAAAGCTGATAGTCTTGCACTGCTTAAGACAATTGGGAATGAATTAGTACCAGATCTACATACTGAGGACCAGATAACAGATGTACTCTCTATAGCAAGAGAAGCTACACAACAAGTAGTTCTCTTTCAAGGGGAGGCTAGCAGAGCAGAGAGAGAAGTTGAAAAGGAAACTAATGTTGAAAAAGAAGCTGAAGCTCAGGGGGAGCCAAATGCTGACATAACTGAAGCTGGAGCTGAGAAAGAAACTGAAGAGGCAGAAGTAAAATAAAAGGAAGTTCCATCTCAGGGGGAGCAAACTGCTGTGACTAAGGGGGAGCTGAGTGAATCACCTGTTACTGAGAAGGAGCAACCCACTTCTCTAAAAACTATAGTATTCACTAGGAAAAGGAAAACTCCTCCTACCCCTCCTGAGTGATGTGTTGAACAATGTTGATATACTCTTTCTTCCATGCTTAAATACTGTTTATGAATTCTGTGTATATGATTCTATTTTCTTCTGATTACTTAACATTTTTCTTTTCTATATAAATGCCTTGCTGTGTTGATTAAAAGCTGATACAATTTCTCCCTGAATAGGGTTAAAACAAATAGGGGGAGATTGTTGGGGAAAAGATTTATCTTAACTCCTAAAAATGAGTAGAATATAAATTCTAAGAATGAAAAATTAGTCTAAGTAAATATGCGTCGAATAGTATTCGATGCAACGTCGAAGTGTAGTCGACGTTCCTCTCAGAATGAGTCAAAGTAACTCCAAACAGAATTCGATGTAACCTATGTCGACGTAACTCTGACTTCTAGTCGACGTATCTAATGAAGTCGACGTACCTTAGTCGACACAACTTCCATATTCTCCTCTCGACGTCCAACCAGTCTGAAATCGACGCTTCCGTCGAATAGTAATCGACGTACGTCGATTTCTATGTCAAATTCAAAACACGCCAGATTTCTTTCGTTCTATCTGTAGATCTGAATTTTATGGAATGATATTATTCTTTTCTAGCCATTTTGAATCAGTCTTTGCTTCTAAATGATTCTTGGCTAAATTGATTAAGTTTATTATGGATATTATTTGAAATCAGGATGATCTCTTTTCTTCTACAGAAATATTGATTATGGAATCTTTCCTCTCTTACCATTTCTCTAACTGCTAATTGATTATTCTCCTATAGTATTCTTTGAATAAACAAAGCTATAAATAAGAGGGAAGTCGGCAGAGAAGAATAAGAAGGGATCCACTCCATCCATTTGAAAAAGAGGAAAAGCTCCCAAGTGAAAAGTGTGAAAATCTGAGAGAAGTGAAAGTGTGCTGCAGCAAACACAAAACCCTCTTCTTCTCCTTCTTCTGAAGCCATACTGCTGCAATTTCTGAAAGCTCTCATTGATAAAGAGAAAGGCTTACAATATCCTTCTCACAATAGAAGAGAGATTTCATTCACTATACTTGTGCTTCTAATCTTATTGCTAGGAAGAAGATTCTTTCTTGTTTCAATTGTTTTTTCTTCTACTTCTTCTTCTTACTCTTATTTCATTTTCAAATTGTGTAAAAGAGTTTTTAGAATCTCTCTTCAAAAATTTCAGTTGTACTGGTTCTAAGAGTCTCCTTATCAAAAGACTCGGGCTGGTTCTAAGAGTCTCCTTATCAAAAGACTCAGTGCAAGATAGTGAATTCCTACCAAGAGGGTAGAAGAGTGGACTACCCAAAGTTTGGGGAACCACTATTTTTCTTTGTGTTGTGCTGTGATTTTCTTTTTGCTATTTTGCTTAATTCTTGTTGGTGTGTGGGAAGCTTAACTCTGTGATTATTACACATATATATATATTTGTTAACTTTGCTCAAAGTAATTTTAAATCTCTATTCAACCCCCTATAGAGAATTCTAGTGTGGTTAACTGTGCACTTTCACAACCTCTATAAAAATACCTAATCTCCCTTTAGTATTCTCTAGGAAGAGAAAAACTCCTCCTACTCCTCCTGAGTGATATTTTGAACAAATTTGATATACTCTATTAATGCTTAAGTGCTGATGATTTCTTTTTCCATTTTCTTCTGATTACCTAATATATCTCTTTTCTATAAATATGCTTTGATGTGTTGATTAAAAGTTGATAAAATTTCTCTCTGAATAGGCTTAAGACAAATAGGGGGAGATTGTTGGGGAAATGATTTATCTTAACCCCTAGAAATGAGTAGAATATGTATTCTTAGAGTGAAAAATTAGTTTAAGTAAAATATGCATCGAATAGTAATCGACGCAACATCGAAGTGTAGTCGACGCATCTCTCATACTGAGTCGAAGTAACTCTAAACAGAATTCGACGTAACTCTGATTTCTAGTCGACGCACCAAGTAAAGTCGACGCACCTCAGTCAACGCTCCTTCCATATTTTCTTCTCGACGTCTAGCCAGGATGAAATCGACGCTTACGTCGAATAGTAATCGACGCACGTCGATTTCTGTGACAAATTCAAAAACTCGCCAGATCTCTTTCCTTCTTTCTGTAGATCTGAATTTTATGGAATTATATTATTCTTTTCTAGCCGTTCTGAATCAGTCTTTCCTTCTAAATGATTCTTGGCTAATTTGATTAAGATTATTATGGACATCATTTCAAAATAGAATGATCTCTTTCCTTCTACAAATATAATGATTATGGAAACTTTTCTCTCTTACTATTTCTCTGACTGCTAATTGATTATTCTCCTATAGCAATATTTTTGAATAAACAGAGCTATAAATATAGAAGGAGGTCGGAAAAGAACAACGTGAAGTGATCCACTCTATTTCTAAAAAAGAGGAAAAGCTCCCAAGAGAGAAGAAAGAGAAAATTGAGAAAAGTGAAAGAGTGCTGCAGCAAGAAAAAACCTTCTTCTTCTTCTTCTTCTTCTTCTTCTTCCTCCTCCTGAAGTCATACTGCTGCAAATTTCTGAAAGCTCTCACTGAAAGAGAGAAAGGCTTACAATCTCCTTCTCACTATAGAAGAGATATTACATTCACTATACTTGTGCTTCTAATATTCTTGCTAGGAAGAAGATTCCTTCTTACATAAATTGTTTCTTGTTCTTGTTGTTGTTCTTCTTCTTCTTATTCTTATTTAAATTTCAATAGTGTAAAAGAGTTTTAAGAATCTCTCTTCAAAAAATTCAGTTGTAGTGGTTCTAAGAGTCTCCTTATCAAAAGACTCAGGTTGGTTCTAAGAGTCTCCTTAACAAAAGACTCAGTGCAAGATAGTGAATTCCTACCAAGGGGGTAGAAGAGTGGACTACCCAAAGTTTGGGGAACCACTATATTTCTTTGTGTTGTGCTGTGATTTTCTTTTTGCTATTTCTTTCTTTATTTGCTTAATTCTTGTTGGTGTGTTGGAAGCTTAAATCTATGAATATTCCACATATATATATATATTTGTTAACTTTGCACAAAATATTTTTAAATCTCTATTCACCCCCCCTCTAGAGAATTCTAGTGAGGTTAACTGTGCACTTTCAATTGGTATCAGAGCTAGGTTGATCAAAAAGGTGTAACACCTTGATCAAAAAGATCCTACCTCATATATATATATTTCTAAATTTTTTTTATGGCACAAATCAAAGATTATGCTTCCACCAGACCACCAAAGTGCAATCTTGAAAAGTTTGCAGTTTGGAAAACAAGAATTAGGATCTATATGAATTCTATTGATGAAGAGTTGTTTAATGTTATTTTGACAGGTCCTCCCAAGCCTTATAGAAAGGACTCAAGTGGTAAAGTGACTCAAACACTTGTCCCAAGAGCTGAGTGGACAGATGATGAGAAGAAGGCAAGAGCATGTGATGCAAAAGCTGTAAACATTCTTGTCTCAACCCTCTCAGATGAAATCTTTCAAAAGGTGGTTGACTGTGAATCAGCCAAAGAAATCTGGGAGGCTCTTACAAAGATAGTAGAAGGAAGTGCTGATGAAAGGAAAGATAGGAAGGCTCTATTGATCTCTCAATATGAGAACTTTCAAAAGAAGAATGAAGAAAGCATATCTGAGATGTATGACAGATTCAGTATGATCATCAATCAATTAAGGAACTTGGATAGAGAGATCTCTCTCACAGAGATCAATGACAAATTATTAATGAGTCTCCCAAGTTCATGGGACTCAAGAATATGGGCAATAAGAGATACAAGAGGACAAAAGGAAATCTCAACAGATGCCCTCTTAGGAAAACTCAAATCCTATGGGCAACTACTGAAAACCAGAGAAGAGAAGGAAAGAAGGGAAAACACTCCAACCTCTTCCAAAGATAGAAACATTGCATTAAAAGCAACAGAAGAAGAAACCCCTGTTACTGAAGAAGAATTATTCAGTCTCCTGGCCAGAAGATTCAAGAAATGAGTCAGGACAGATGGGTCTAGAAGAAGAGAGTCAAAACCAAGGTATGATAAGACTCCTACTATTGAAATTATTTTTATTCCTGAAGGAAAACCGGACATATTGCTCCAGAATGTCCAGAAAATGCTGAGAAAAAGAAAGATCTGAAAAAGAAAGATCTCAAGAGAAAGGAGAAGAAGAAAGAAAGAGGCTTCATTGCAGAAGCATAGAGTGAAACAGATTCTGAAGACAACACCTCATCAAAAAGTGACAATGAAAAGTCTAAGCAAGAAGACCTATGCTTAATGGCTTTTGGAAGCTTATAAAAAGAATGTGTTGCTGAATCATGGAGTAAAACAGGATCAGAAGGAAGCATCTCTTCGGAAGATGAAAAAGAAAATTCTACAACAAAAGCAAATAGCCTTATTCTCATAGAGGAATCTGAGGATAAGGATGAGGTAAGCATTTTTAATGAAATAGATTTTCTATGTGATGATTTCAAAAATGATTTTAAAGGATTCTATTTAGATTAACTAAAAGCTAAACAAGAAATTAAGGATCTAAAAGAACAAATTAATATGAGAAAAATAGAGGATACATGTTCAAAAAATTATGAACTAATGTGTGAAATCTATAAAACAGAAAAGGAAATAAAAAGTTCTAAAATAGGAAATCAACTCCTTAAGAATAAGGTATCCCAGGCAAAAGCTTTTGAAGAATCTATAAAAGTCAGAAGCCAAACACTTAAAGAAATCACTGAAAAACAAACAATCAGACATAAGAATCTGGGGCTAGGGGCTGATCCTTCAACCAGTTCAATACCATCTACCAAACCTGCTTGGATGATCCCTGTTAAATTTACTAAACCCATCAAATCAACAAACTTAGAAGAAGACTCACAAAATAAAGAAGAAGACTTCACCTTCAAGGAGATAAACCATTTTGATGAAACATCATACTATTCAGATAAAGACTCTCAAACTTCTTCTGAGAAGGCAACTAGGCCAAAAGAAACAATTCATAAAGAAATAAATCTCCAACCAGAAAAAGGGAAAAATAAAATCTGTGAAGACAAAATTGCGACGACTTCATATCGACGTATGAATGATAGTACGTCGAATTCTACTCGACGCAATCTCTCAGATGCTTCGACCTCAAATCGACGCATGAATAAAATTACGTCGACTTACAATCGTCGCAACTACTTCCATGCATCGATTCCAGATCAACGCAATCTAGAGAAAGCGCCGAATATATATCGACGCAACTCTCAACATACGTCGAATAGATATCGACGCATAAAACCTCAGAGCAACTTAAATACATGGCATATCTATACTTCAATAATTTTCTATCTTAACCCCCATTCAGGACCCATTCATCCTGATCAAAATTTCTATCCTAATCAAAACTTTTATCCTAATCAACAACTCTATCCTAATCAACACCTTTATCCCTCTCTAAACTCAAGTTCCCATAATCTAAAGACAATCAGGAGTTATATCTGTAATAAAACTGGCACATTGTCAAACAATGTTGGCACAATCAATCCAATTGTCTATAAAATTAGTCCAAGGCTGACTTAGAAAACCTTAGGATTAGGAAGAAATAATCTCTCAAGAAAAACATAGAATTTTCAAGACAAAATAAAAGTCACGTCGATTTCTTAATCGACGCATCGTCGATAGGAAACCCTAACATCTCAATTCATACTGTACCGACGCATACATCGACTTCCACTCGATGCAACGTCAACTTCATGAAAAAGAGCAGCAATACTAAAATATTTTTGGTCACATCTACTGTAGTACCAAATAAACCTCGAGTTGTGTCTTGTTTCGACGTTTCACCTGACTTAAATAAACTCTAAGTTAGAAATCTACACGCTCTCTGCATCTCTCATCCTTCTCACTTCTCAGTCCAGCCATCTCTTCCTCTCTCTTTCACTGACCAAAATGGCTCCCAAGATCAACTCTGGTTTCGATATTGATCTTGATTCCTTCCAAGCCGCCGCCGAAAACTACAAGAGCATCATAGCTCTTTTCACTGAAGCCGGTCTAAACAAACTCATTTCAATAAGATGCAGACTCCTGGAAATAGAACTCACTGAGTTGATGAATCATGTTCAGATATCTGAACAAGGAGAGATTACAGGAACAATCCATGAAACACCTGTCTCAATCTCTGCAGAACATCTTAGGGACACCATTGATCTTCCATCAGGTACACACCAACACTATCCTTGTTCAAATCAAGAAGGGAAAGCAAATTATTTTCTAAGAGTAGCTAAATGAATCTCCATCATCATTCCCTTATCAGGTAGTGAACCTGTGGAACTCACCCCTGAGGAAATCAAAAACTTATTAATCACCATGAAATTCTACCGAGATAGACCAATCAACTTGAAGAAAATAGACTTCTCTGATGAATATAGGCTCTTGGCAGACATAGTAGGAAAAATACTACTATGCAAAATCTCCGCCCATGATGCAGTGCCCAAGCAGCAACTGAACATTATGGGGGCCCTTGTACTGAAAAGGAAGATAGACTGGGCCAGCTTCTTACTGAAGATGATAAGCTACAAATATTCTCATAAAGAGAATGCCTACATGAGGATCATGAGTCAGGTACTCCTTCACTTCTTCCCTGACCTATGTAGGATAAAAGGAATTCCCATTCCTCCTGGAAAAAAGGATGTACATAGCCCTCTTTTCAAAATGGACTAGGCAAATCCCCAAGCCTGGTTCCATTCCTGAAAGTACTCCCTCTCCTCCTAATTCTCCTGTGCATCCATCTTCACCTCCTCCTCCCACTATCACATCCTCTCTACCTACATTATCTCCCATACCTCATATATCAACAATCACTTCTCCACCTTCATCCCCTCCACCAACACACCCTGAACCATCTCCATCCACTGAAACTCTCATCACTCAGTGTATCCAGTCAGCAGCCCAAAGATTTCAAGAAATGCTGGATGGACACTGTCTTCAAATTAGCTCCTCTATCAGGCACATGCAAACCCAGTTGGATGGGGTAAATGCCTCTGTGCAAGTACTCAAAACCTCTGTGTCTTCATCTAAGGTTACTAAATCATTCTTAACCTCCTTGGCTAAGAAGGTCAAGAAGGGGGAGAAGTTAGATGAAGAGCAGCTCTCCAGTCACAAATCTGACTCACACAACTCCTCTCCAACATCAAAATCTGATAGTCTTGCTCTGCTTAAGACCATTGGGAATGAAATAGTACCTGAGCTACATACTACACAATAGATAACAGATGTACTTTCTATAGCAAGAGAAGCTGAACAAAAAGTAGTTCTCTTTCAAGGGGAGGCAAGTAGAGTAGAGAAAGAAGTTGAAAAGGAAGCTGAAGTTGAAAAGGAAGCTGAGGCTAAAGGAGTGGCTGAAAGTAAGAAAGACAAAGAAGCTGAGGCTCAGGGGGAGCCAGATGCTGTCATAGCTGAAGCTGGAGCTGGGAAAGAAGCTGAAGAAGCAGAAATAGAAGGTATAAAGGAAGTTCCATCTTAGGAGCAGATTGCTTTGACTCAGGGGGAGTTGAATGAACATCCTGCTACAACCTCTATAAAAAGACCTGATCTCCCTTTAGTATTCTCCAGGAAGAGAAAAACTCCTCCTACTCCTCCTGAGTGATATTTTGAACAAATTTGATATACTCTATTAATGCTTAAGTGATGATGATTTCTTTTTCCATTTTCTTCTGATTACCTAATATATCTCTTTTCTATAAATATGCTTTGATGTGTTGATTAAAAGCTGATAAAATTTCTCTCTGAATAGGGTTAAGACAAATAGGGGGAGATTGTTGGGGAAATGATTTATCTTAACCCCTAGAAATGAGTAGAATATATATTCTCAGAGTGAAAAATTAGTTTAAGTAAAATATGCGTCGAATAGTAATCAACGCAACGTCGAAGTGTAGTCGACGCATCTCTCATACTGTGTCGAAGTAACTCTAAACAGAATTCGACGTAACCAAAGTTGACGTAACTCTGATTTCTAGTCGACGCACCCAGTAAAGTCGACGCACCTCAGTCAACGCTCCTTCCATATTTTATTTCGACGTCTAGCCAGGCTGAAATCAACGCTTACGCCGAATAGTAATCGATACACGTCGATTTCTGTGACAGATTCAAAAACTCTCCAGATCTCTTTCCTTCTTTCTGTAGATCTAAATTTAATGGAATTATATTATTCTTTTCTAGCCGTTCTGAATCAGTCTTTCCTTCTAAATGATTCTTGGCAAATTTGATTAAGATTATTATGGACATTATTTGAAAATAGAATGATCTCTTTCCTTCTACAGATATAATGATTATGGAAACTTTTCTCTCTTACTATTTCTCTGACTGCTAATTGATGATTCTCCTATAGCAATATTTTTGAATAAACAGAGCTATAAATATAGAAGGAGGTCAGAAAAGAACAACGTGAAGTGATCCAATCCATTTCTGAAAAAGAGGAAGAGCTCCCAAGAGAGAAGTAAGATAAAATTGAGAAAAGTGAAAGAGTGCTGCAGCAAGAAAAAGCCTTCTTCTTCTTCTTCCTCCTCCTGAAGTCATACTGCTGCAAATTTCTGAAAGCTCTCACTGAAAGAGAGAAAGGCTTACAATCTCCTTCTACCTATAGAAGAGAGATTACATTCACTATACTTGTGCTTCTAATCTTCTTGCTAGGAAGAAGATTCCTTCTTACATAAATTGTTTCTTGTTCTTGTTCTTGTTCTTCTTCTTCTTATTCTTATTCTTATTTCAATTTCAATAGTGTAAAAGAGTTTTAAGAATCTCTCTTCAAAAAATTCAGTTGTAGTGGTTCTAAGAGTCTCCTTATCATAAGACTCAGGCTGGTTCTAAGAGTCTCCTTAACAAAAGACTCAGTTCAAGATAGTGAATTCCTACCAAGGGGGTAGAAGAGTGGACTACCCAAAGTTTGGGGAACCACTATATTTCTTTGTGTTGTGCTGTGATTTTCTTTTTGCTATTTCTTTCTTCATTTGCTTAATTCTTGTTGGTGTGTGGGAAGCTTATATCTGTGAATATTACACATATATATATATTTGTTAACTTTGCACAAAATATTTTTAAATCCCTATTCACCCCCCCTCTAGAGAATTCTAGTGAGGTTAACTGTGCACTTTCAGGCGCCTACCGATCCAACAAGTGGTATCGGAGCTAGGTTATTCCAAATTGGCTTAACAACCGGGAATAATGGCGTCTCATGATCTCGCTTCTACTAGTGGGGTAAATTTTTATGAAGAAGAAAAATCTCTTAAACCACATTTATTCGAAGGGAGAAATTATAAAGGGTGGAAATTTTTTATGGAAAAATTTATTAAAGATTTAGATATTAATGCATAGGATATAGCAATAGTTAGACCAGCGAATGAATCAAATAAATAGGAACGTCATCTAAATGCAAAAGCTTTAAATAGTATTTTCTGTGCTTTATCCCAAGACATTTTCAAATTAATATATTGTTTTTCTAGTGCATACAAAGTATGGAAATGTCTTGAAGAAATGTATGATTCTCCTTCTACAGGTATGGAACAATCACAAGAACCGGAGAATATGCAAGCTTGCACAAGTCTTCAAGAATGCTCCTCTCATGACGGATCAATGGAGCACACATCAAATGGAAAAGAAGAAGAAGTACTATCTTCGGAAGAGGAGTGCCAAAAAGATGTAAAAGAAACGATATGCTCAAATCTTGCCTCTCCCGAAAGCAATGTAAGGAAATCAAATCCCATTTTCTGTACTTCTATTTCTACATTACAAATGCTTCAAACTACAAAGCGCAAAATTAAGAAATTAAAAAATGCTAATAAACATTTGCACTTAGAAATTAAAAATTTACGGCAAAAATTAATGAAGAATCAAATTCTAATTTATCTAGTTCTACATATGGCTCCATAGTTGAAAACACAACAACTTGTCTAGAGTATAATGATATTAAAGAAAAATTTAAGGAACCTGAAAAAGAAATTATTTGTATAAAAGAACATAATGAAAAATTATCTTTAGAAAATTCATCTTTAAAAAGTGATTGTGCTACATGCAAAAGTTATAAAATTGAAATTGAAGAGATGGACGAAACATTTGAGGAATACAGAAATGAATATCAAAACCATATTGATTCAATTGTTTGTACTCTTAAAAATAGCACAATTGCTTATAATAAAGCTAGACATAATTTAAAAATCAAGAATGATGAATTAAAATAAAAAATCAACTTGCTTATGAAAATTGTAAATACAAATTCACAATATCAAACTATATCTAAAAACAAGTTGAATATGAATATGAACATCTTACCTAAGTTTAAAAATGGGAGTAAGGAACATAAAGGATTTGTAAATCAAAATCAAAATCACCATAATTTACACAATCATGTTTCTCCCAACCTAAAATTAAATGCAAACAAATTTCCTTCAAATTATAAATTCAAAAACCTTTTTGATCCAAATGTTCAAGTAAATGATTAAGGAAATTTGAAAACTAAAAATAATGTTAAACCAAGATTTGAAAGGAGACCCAAAGTTAAAGATGAAACACAAACTCCACTCAAAAGGGCTCATTCACTTCCATCTCCTCAAAAGCAAACACGATGTATTTGGGTACCCAAAGGAACTGTTACTCTCAGTCCTCTTTGGATACCTAAATCTCTCATTCATTAGTATCCAATAATTTGCATGAAGTAGAAATCAATTAAAATGAAATATCAATTCTCTACTTCATGATATGCTTAATTTCCTTTTTGTTTTTTGTTCTTATTTTTTGAACCATCATGATATGATCACTTTATACAACTTGTGATATGACATTCTCATATTAAACTAAAATTCATAAATAAATCAAATTGAATAAAGTTGAATAAAAAGTCATGTCTTTTTTCAAGTGATCTACTTATCCTTTCTCTTTTTATCCTTCTAAATCCATTTCCTAAAAGTCTTATAAAATTTTGAAAAAAAAAAACTAAATTTGTCATATGATATTATTAAGACTAAATGAAATAAGTGTCATAATGGATTTAAAAGGTATTTTAGGGGTATTAGGCTAAATTCATAAAATGCGCAAGTTGTGCTTAGGTAGTTAATATATTTGCGTAATTTTCAATTACCCCTAGTATGTTTAATCATAATCATGTCAAATTAGAATTGAAAAATTGCATGAATATTATTTCACTCATTTATGATGATTTCACTCATGCATATGTTGTGCAAAATTCAATAATTAAGGTTTAATAAATATGAAACTCTAATGAAGATGAAACTCATGTACTAATTTTAACTTCCGCATCTTTTTGCAATTTCTTCTCATCTCTTCACTTCATTAGACAGGCCTTACATTGCACAAACATAATTAAGAAAAATCAGAAGCAAAATCAAAGAAAATCTAGGCTATATGATTAAAATAAGCACTCTCCGTGAGCTAACGCAGGCGCTAGGACCTAACGCTGGCGCTAGCTTGGGTCTCCGATTTTCTGAAATTTTAAAATTCTGAAAAATCAATAAAAATATATTATTTTATATGAACTACTCATTTTTGCAATTCTGCCAGTACTTGTTTTTGAAAAATTAAAATACAAAATTACAAAAGCCAAATTACAACAAAATATATTTTGTTTTGTCTTTGGATATTTGTTTGAATTTTATTCCTATATGCAAAAATTAAATACAAAAATATAAAACAAAAACAAGCATCAAAAATTATTATTTTGAACTTAACTTTTCGATTTACATGTATCTTGCGAAAGGGTGATTTGGGCTATCATCCCATCATATCACCTAGTACCGGGCGAACCTCTCTCAAGGTTATCCTCGAGAAGTCCAAGATCAATCTTATGAGTTCAAACTTTAAATCAAAATTATTCTTCAAAAATATCAAAAAAACAGTATAGACTTCATTAAAAATCAAGCATGATTTAACCCATCATTTAGAACTTCTATAATGTTGCAATTTATCTTTTCAAACTACTTTGAACATTGTTTTCATCATGCTTTGATATATCTATTAATATGTGCATCAATTATCTTTTAAAAGTTGTGTACAACTAAGCTTAGCATGCCTCTAAGTATGAGTAAATGTTTTATGTTTGATAATGATATTTATTCACTCAATTATTTTGGCATTGTCTACATATGTGTTTAATCTAAGAATGCTTGTGTATGTTTTGTATTAGTACAATGAATTAAAATTGCACAAGTATCATACCTACACTACCTTTATTTGCACTTTTAAAAGTTAAGAAAAGTGGTTATCTTTTCATAAATTATATTGGTTTGCAAAACAAGTGTATTCGGAGAACTTTGTACCAAACAAAAAACATAAAATAAAGTGACAAAGATAACTCCACCAAGCACTACTTGAACCTCCTGACAAGTCTTAATAAGTGTTGTGAGGTTGAGCACCTTGGAAAGAATAGAAAAGTATCTTGTGCAAACCATAACTTTCTTTCAAAATAAATACCACTTATTCTTAAGTACACCGGATCACAAAAAAAAATCAATATTGAAGAATAAAATTGTGTGATCCCCCAAGCACTACTTTTCACCCAGATAAATCTTAATGAGCATTGTGTATGCAAAGCACCTTGGTAGTTGTACATTTTTTGTGCATTGAAGTGTGTGGAAGTAAAATTATTTGTGTTTATTGTGCTCTTTAGTTTACATATCTCTTGTATTTTTGATTAAAACATTTGTTTACTCTATTATAAAATACACTTATGTGCACATCATTATCTTCCATAACACTTCTTCTCATGAGTATTGGATCCTAATGCTAATTATATACTACCCTTTATTTATGAAATGCACTAGATAACCTAGCATGCTTCTAGAATGTTTGGTATGTTTTGAAATTATGAATTAAAATAACATTGTAGTAATCTCTTTTGATAACATTATTTCATACTTGGTTACGTTATTGTCAAACTTAAAGATTTTAATTGAAAAATGACTTACAAAAACATCTTCTTTATGAAATTTAACTCATATATAATTTTATGGATCATCATTGATTACAATAAGATGTTTCTTGTATTTCGATAAGTCCTCTGCATCATAACCATATAATTGTTTTACCTTGCGCTTTTATGCTTACTTAAAGTCTTCTATTTTGTGTGCATCATCACATTAATCTTAAAATTTCTTTCTTTCAACAAGTGGTAGACTTGCTTAATAAACTTTATATTGGTTACTCTAAACATGAATTTTTTTTGATAAAAACTCTGATTTTTCTCCTGAAATTATTGTTATATTAAGAACCCTGATTCATTAATGGATTTCCAAATAGCTGTGTGAGTGTTTTCATAAATTCATATAAAAATATAAACCCATAGGCTATGAACTTATCACTAAAGTTAAACGCTTCCAATAATTATTATCCATGACATCATATCTCACTATAGCGGGGGCGTAGGGTTGTAGACATTAGATAACCTTATCTCTAGTCATGTCTTGTCCTTAGCCGGGGAGGGTTCCAGTGGGGACTTGCGAGGCACTGGGGGGAAAGAGTGCTAGGTTATGTTTTTGCCTAGTGTTTGCATATGGGACTAACACCCCAACCTATGGCATGTTTGCAGCTCCTCATGCCCATCCGTCACTTAGTACGGGGCTAGGGTGTAGATATATTGTCTGGGTAGATTGGTTATTTGGAAATCATTACCTCTTTAAGCTAAAAACTCTGATCTATAAAAATTACTCTAAAACTCCTTATCATTTCATTCTCTCTAAAAAGCTCGATCACGCCTTCATCTTATTATCAAAAAGTTGGTGTTTTGCTTCCTTGCCCACTTTTCCTAATAACAAAAGGGGGAGAACTAACATGATAAATATAATCTGCTATCAAAATAGAAAACTAAACTAACATGCTAAATCAAGATGATAGCTTACATATTAGGGGAGCATTCACTTAGGGGGAGCATGTATTTAGGGGGAGCAATTCTAAATACTAAAATCGATAATTATTCTAAGTCATCACTCTCACACACACACAAGTAAGTTTCATCATGCTTATATATATATATTAATGCTCTGATTTATCATTAATGGTTTTGTTATTATCAAAAGGGGGAGTTTGTTGGAACATGGTCTTCCGCATCTCCTAGGTTTGAGAATAACAAAACCTATATATATTTGATCTTGTGTGTTTAAGTGTACAGGATAACAAAGTCCACATGACTCAAGGATTACATAAGAAGGTTGACCCCAAGTTTGAGCCATCAAATCCAACACTCCCATTAGTGCCGGAGATAGAACCTAGCGCCTGGCGCTAGTGCTATGGAACCACTAGGAACGGATACTGGGTTCGAAGAAATTGATCTTGCGTTTGATGATCTTGCATTCGACGAATTTTCGGTCGACGAATGTTGACGCCCGCTCGACAAACTCCGTTCGACGAAATTGAGTTTGACGAATGATGAAAGCCCGTTCGACGAACTTGCTGCTGCGATCGACAAAATCAAGCCGCTGGGAATGGAAGCTGGGTACGATGAAATTGAATCTGCGTTCGACGATTTTTCGTTCGACGATTCTCCGTTCGACGAATTTCCGATCGACGAATGATGAAGCCCGCTCGAAGAACTCCGGTCGATGAAAATTTGATCGACTAAAAGAATGCTTAAGCGCAATTCCGGGAGCACATATAGAAGGAGATAGCACCTGGCAGTATCCGATAGCGCAGGCGGTAGCGCGGAGCACAAAAGGCAAGAGAGAATTGTTTCCTTAGATTGAAGATTCTGCCGCGCAGAATATGTCCTAAAATGGGATAGCGCCGGCGGTAGCACTAGCGCAAGCGCTAGCGTTAAGTCTATAAAAAGGACCTCTTGGCTCCGTCTTCCTTATCCTTTTCTGATCCAAAATTCTAGAGCTTCGTGCCATAACATAGAGAGGAAGGCTCAGAGAGATACTCCCACAAATCCATAAAGGCTTAAGGAGATCCGTGGAGAAGATTTCAACACACGTCATCATCGTGATGAAAGACCACATCGACTATGATCATACTCTGCATCTTCGTCTACTTCTCCAAGAGATCCACATAGAGGGAGTTTTATATTATTGTTAATTTATTTCACATCTTTTCTTTTAAATCGTGTAGTAAATTCGCCTCGTGTTGGCGACTAGGTCTGGGTAGGACTTAGGGCAGAAATTCGCCTCGTGTTGGCGACTAGGTCTCGGGTGTAGGTCTAGGGGGTGCTCGAGGCCATATCCGAGGAAGGGTTGGCTAGAGCGGCTTGAGGTCATATCCGGGGAAGGAACGACTAAAGCAAACCGGTTCGTGGGGATACGAGTCGGCATAGAAAACAAAAAGGAGTCTACTATTCTTCGCCACCGATTTCTAGCATTATAGAAATCAACTTTTGTAAAACCATATTTGATATTAATAAAGCATGTCTCTACTTTATTTCAATTGTTTTACTTGACTTCTTATTGTCTTAATCTCGCATTATTTCAAAGCTTATTAAAAATATAGTTTAAGTTTTTAAAACCCTTATTCACCCCCCCTCTAAGGGCGCCTACCGATCCAATAGGGGAGAGCACTGCGACTGAGTACCCGCACTGCGCACCCACCACTTCTTGTGCATACCAGAATAAAATTTCATTTTAAGTTTTTCAAAATTTAATAATTTTCAGCCTTTTCCTTGCACACTACTACACCCACTTGAGCGCGTACTCACTTGTTTTGAGCGTCTTGGGTCAAACCCAATTTTTCATGATCGATTGGAAAGATATTGTGCTGGCATAGGATTGAGTCGTGAAGTAACATGTTGACTCTTGTAGTGCTCCTAGTCAAGTGCTCGTGTCATGTGTAAGAATTTGTGTAGAATTAACTTTTTCATGTGGTTTTAGTTTTATAATTTTTTGATCGCGTCGACATTGCTTATTCTACTCATAACTTGTGAAACGGGTAAAATCCGACGGTAGTGTATGCGAGTTTGTAGAAGATCGCTAGAGTCGCATTGTTCGAGTCGGGAGGAAGGATATTCTTTCTCGGTGGCTAAGAACTTGCCCCTAGCGACTCTCGAAGCATGGGTATAGGTTATTTCATTTGTGCAAGTGTGATATTGGCCATTCTTTGGCCCGGTTGAGCCTTTGCACCATTCCTAAACGCTCTATCCTCGCTTAGCCCCTTTTGGCTTATCCCTTCCTTTTGATTCAGCTCCACCGTTATTTCACAAAAGCCTAATAGTCTATCCAAATTTCACACCAAAAAATTGAGCTTAAGGTTTTATACATTATTAGTTTTGGCGTGTTGATGTGGTGGTCAATTTGTGAATGCGTGGAAGAGCTCTATTGAAAAATCTAGTTTTTTTGAAAAATTTGTTTGCTCGGGACGAGCAAACGAGTAAGTCTGGGGGTGTTATGAGTCCCATTTATATACACTTTTATGGACTCATCTGGGCTAGTTTTCACTCACATGCACATCACTTTTAGTTCATTATTGTTGTATTTCACTTGAACACATTTCTTCACGAAGTGCACTCTTTGGGCCTGTTTTGGTGTGTAATTGCGCACTATGTTTGTTGGGGGTAAGCACATGTTGCTCCCCAACCATTTTTCTTTATTTGGATTGAGTTGGAAGCGAAATCCCAGCTGTGTGATTAATGTTTGGTGTTGTGCAGGTGGGTAGATCATCCATTATACCCTGATTTCATGTCTGCATGAATCGCACGGTCGTGCATTTTCATGACGCACGATCGCTCCTACCGTGCACGTTCATTTATGGCCCAAAATAGCTTTCTGGATTTGGTCATGCATTTTGTTCACGCACTGTTGGTTTGCCCGTGCGTGAGTAAAATCACACGAGCTCCTCTTTCATCTAAAAAAATTATGTTTTATTTTGTTCACGCACAGTCGTGCGTTTCTAAAACGCACGGTCGTGCATGAACAAAATTTCTGCAATTTTTCTATTTAAGCTGCGTTTTTAGGTTTTTAGGAGACCGAACTGTTCCACAATTTCATCCGCCAGAAGGAGAGACCTCGCCATTTTTGTCCACTCTTCCTCCCCCTTTTGCCCGAGGCCACCTCACATCATCCAAGCACTTCAAGGAGAGTATTCTACACTCATCTTCATCGCAAAGCAAGGAGTTCTTCGCATCGTACGTGGCCGGATTGTAGTTTACCAGAGAAGACGGGTCCATTAGGAGGAAGTGACACCCCTCCTCTACACCGGACGATAGTTGGGACCAAGCTAGGATGCAGATTGACTCCCCGACGATTACTACCGTGAATCTACAACAAGCCTCCGGATTTGGTTGTATCTCTTGCATTTTTCTCCTCTTGGAGTATTGTTGTTAGTGTAATCTTCTTTATTTGATGATGTTTGAACTCTACATTTGATTTAATCTTCATCTCATGGTTATGCAATGTTATTTTTCTTGTATGAGTGCTTGAGGTGAGCTCTTGTGGTAATTGTGGTGTGAGTGTTTGGGTTTGCTACACTAGCAATTGCTAGGTGTGAGCTTTGTGACGAGGTGCTTGCGACCCTCATTCTGTCTGTGTGACTCACTCCATCCGCAAGACTTCTCGTCCATCCGCCTTGCGAAGCAGTGCATAGCGGCCTACATGGTTTCCATCCGCCCAGCGAAGCAGTGCACAGCGTCCTGCATAATAGTGTTAATTTAGTTTATTTTATTTGTTTTCCACAATCCAATCCAAGCTTCTCGCAATCCATCCGACCTTTAGGACTTCAATCTCAAGTCCTTCCTCAAAAGTAAACTCCACCTTACTGTGTTCCTTCGAGATCGATACTTGGGGAAATTCGCCCATTTTATATTACTTGAACGATCGGTACACTGCCTTTTCGTACCACAGTCTTTCTACCGCCTATAGCGGTATGCTAGATTCGCGCATCAGTGAGCTTTGTTGGAACATGATTTTCCGCATCCCTTTGATTTGAGAATAACAAATCCTACTTGTATTTGATCTTGTTTGTCATTATGTTTTTAGCATGTAGGTTTTATTCGATAAGACACTAGGTTGCAACATTATTGGTCCGGACCTGCTCACAAACTGAAAAGAGGGATGTAGTATAATGCTAGGCATTCGGACTTAACGCTGGGAGTTGACTCTCGTTCCCATCATGATGATTATGAAAAGGAGGGAAGCAGCCGTGATTGTAGGTGCACTTTAGGAATGATCTGACCTAACACCAGTGTTAGACTCAACGCCAGCATTACGGTTGCCTAAAATGAATGTTTCCTAAAATGTAGAATCTCCTTCCTGTTTTGAAGATCCGAGCCATCAAAACAATTCCATACTGGGCCAACGACAGGTGTTAGCCTCAATGCCAACGTTATCGTCCAGTCCTATAAATAGGTGGATTTGGTCATCTCCAACCACTGATTTGAGAGAGTCCTATTTCAGCACTTCAGAAACTCAGAGAGGGTCGTATTTTCCAGACCATCATCTCCCACACAAATTCGAGAGAAGAATTCAAGGAGGATCAGATCAACGCTTACGCAAACTGAAGAATGCATGCTTCGACTTCGAGAATATTCAGCGAGCCTTCTCCATCTCCAGAATTCTTCATAGGGAGTTTTCACTTGTATTTTTATGTTTTGTTTGTAACTTTTTCATGATAATTGTGGACTAAATTTGCCTCGTGTTGGCGACTGTGTCTGGTTTGGATTTAGGGAGGAAATCACCTCGTGTTGGCGACTAGGTCCAGGGAGTAGATCTAAGAGGTGCTCAAGGCCTTTCTGGGGATAGAAAGGCTAGAACGGCTTGAGGCCGTATCTGGGGAAGGATAGGCTAAAGCCACTGGTTCATGGGGATATGAGTCGTGATAGAAAACAAAAAGTGGTTTTACTTTATCGCCTACGATTTATAGCATCATAAGAAATCAAATTTTGTAATCTTATATTTCAAGTTAATAAAACCATGTCTTTCATTTATATTACTTGATTTCCTCTTTTTTGTTTCGTTTATCACTAATTTAATCTCTTATCATTTCAAGTATTCTAAAATATAACAAAAGTTTTAAGACCCTTATTCACCCCCACTCTAAGGGCGCCTCAAGATCCAACAAGTGGTATCAGATCTAGGTTATTCCAAATCGGCTTAACAACCAGGAATATTGGCGCTCCGTGATCTCGCTTTCCATGAGGGACAAGGAATAAGTAGACCTCCACTTTCCAAAGGAACCGACTATAACTATTGGAGAACGCGAATGCATTACTTTCTAATAAATTTAGATCTAGACATCTGGGCTAGTGTCGAAACACTATATACCACTCCTACTTATGCTGTTGGAGAGGTAACCATGGAAAAGCCTAGAGATAGATGGGATGATGGGGATAAAAATAATTGTAAAAATAATGCTAAATCCATAAATGCTTTATTTTACGCATTAGATAGGACTTAATTTAATAGAGTTTGTGCTTGTGAAACTACTTATGACAATTGGAATTTACTAGAAATAACTCATGAAAGTACCTCTTAGGTTAAAGACTCCAAGCTCTTCCAACTGGAATCGGAGTTTGAAAGATTCAGAATGGATCCAGATGAGTACGTAGACTCGATGTACACACATTTTACCAAGATCGTAAACGCCTCAAAGATCCTTGGAAAAACCTTCTCGAATGGTGACTTGGTGAGGAAGATCCTTCGATCTCTCTCTCTGAAGTTCAATCCAAAGGTGACAGCTATTTCGGAATTGCATGATCTAAGAGGGCTCCAGATTGAGAGCCTCAAGGGGAATCTCAAAACCCATGTGGTAGAACTTAAAATCCAAGATGAAGAATACAACAAATAGCCAAAGAATAAAGCCTTGGCACTAAAGTAAAGGAAAGAGGATGACAACGAGGAAGAGGACGAGGAGAGTCTTTTTGTGAAAAATTTCACAAAGTTCATAAAGAATCCAGAAAGTAGGAATACTTTCTGTAAGTACTTCCGTAAAGGCTCATCCTCCAAAAGAGAAAAAAAAGGAAAAATCAAGCGACGACGATGAAGAGCGACCTCCTCCCGAGTGCTTCCATTGCAGGAAGACCGAGCATATAAGAAGCCAATGCCCAAAGTACCTGAAAGAACAAAAAGAAAAACGACATAAAGGAAGAGAAAAGAAGAGGGTTTTGAAGGCTGCAACGTGGGATGACTCTTCATCCGAAATTTCAAAGGAGTCAACATCAAGCGAAAGTGATGAGGCAAATCTGTGCCTTATAGGGAGGTGCCATGAATCAATGGACGATGATTGCTATGTCCAAAGTGACATTGAGGTAATTCCTAATACTTATGATGACTTTTATATTGAGTACATGAAAACATGCAAATTTTTTAGTAAAAGTCTAAAAGATCTTGATATGCTAAAAACTGAAAATAAAATTCTTTTTAAACAAAATATAAAATTAAATAAGGAAATAAAAACTTTGTGAAAAAAGATAGGATCTAGCCATGAAAATGATCATAACTTAGTAAAAACAAAAGAACTAGAAACGACCTTTCTAAGGCTCTCTCAAATATCGAATCTCTCACAAAACAAAAGGGAGACTTAGAAAGAAGTTTAAAAATTTCTCTTTCTCAAACATAAAATGAAAAGAAAATTTTTGCAAAGAGGTGTGGAAATTTAGTAAGCGAAAAGTTTGCCTTAAAAGCCCAAATCGATGATCTTAATATGACAATAAACCAATTCGGGGTTGGCCAAAAATCACTTGACATGATTTTGGGCAACCAGTGCTATGATTCTACAAAGTTTGGGCTGGGTTATGGTTCGGAAAGCTACACCCAGCGTTAGCTTCTAACGCTGGCATTCGCTCTAGTTCCATAAACCAAAATTGATTTTATAATAATAAGTCTTTCACCCCTTCCACTTCTGTGTCTACAGGTAAGGGTCAAAAATATTCTCTGAAAAAGGTCTCATCTCCTTATGTTGCGTGTGAAAATTGTTTGTTGTTTGGCCACACCACGGACTCTTGCAGGAAGAAGGGAAAGTGCACTTTAAAACAAATCTGGGTACCTAAGGTCACCACCTATATTATGGGAGGAACCTCATGGATATCCAGATCTTCACTATTATCTTTTTTAAGTTGTGTTGGCAGGCTAAGGACAAGGAAGACATGTGGTACTTGGACTCAGGCTATTCCTAGCACATGAAGAGCGATAAAACAAAGTTCTTTAGCCTCACAAAGAAAAAGGAGGAACAGTGACATTTAGTGACAATGGAAAAGGAAGAATCTTAGGCACCAGTACAGTGGGTAACAACTCCTTCTCTCCTACAAATGTATTATTTGTAGAAGGCTTAAAACACAACTTATTTTTTATTAGTCAACTATGCAATAGTCCTTAATGTTTCATTTGAGTCTTCTACTAATTTGTGCAAAATTATAGATCTTAAGACTAACAATATTGTACTCACTGCACCAATAATTCATAATATCTATTTAATTTCTTTTCATGATCTATCACGTGTATCACTAAAATGTCAAATTACAAACAATGAAGAACTAAAATTATGGCATAGGCGTCTTTGTCACATTAGCACCAAGTTGATCTTAAAATTATCAAAAAATAAAATAATAAGGGGTTTACCAATGCTTAATGGAAATCTATCAACTTTATGCCCGCCATGCCAAAATGGAAAATTTTCTAAAACATCTTATAGAAACAAAAATGAAATGCCCACCACTAGAACTCTACAACTAATTCACATGGACTTATTTGGGCCAGTTAACACTTGTAGTCTAGGTGGTAAAAAGTACAAATTTGTTTAAATTGATGATTTTTCGAAATTTACTTGGACATTATTTCTTAACTCCAAATCCGATGCATTTTTTAAATTTACTAAACTATGAAATAGCATTCAAAATGTATTATAATTAAAAATTAAGTGTATTAGATCGGATCATGGAGGGGAATTTGAAAATGATAGTTTCACCACTCTTTGTAATAATATAGGTATTAAACACGAATTTTCCGCTCCACGCACCCCCCCCCCCCCAATAAAATGGTGTGGTGGAGAGGATAAATAGAACCCTTCAGGAACTCGCACGCACCATGCTATCCAAGTATGGGTTGCCTAGATCCTTTTGGGCCGAAACTATAAATACATCTTGTTATGTCATAAACCGAGTCATGCTTCACCCAATCCTAAAATTAACTCCATATGAATTATATTACAAAAAGAAACCAAATGTATCTTACTTTAATGGTTTTGGATGTCAATATTTTATATTAAACACCAAAGATGCTTTAGAAAAATTTGATGAAAAATGTGATGAAGGAATATTTCTTGGTTACTCTTCAACTAGTAAAGCATATAGGATATACAATGAAAGGTCTAAAAAGGTTGAAGAGTTCATTCATGTGAAGTTTGATGAATTTGTTCCTTGTGTAGATTCTAAGAGTGCAGGAAAAGAAGAGGAACCATCTTTATCCTTGGAGGATGATAATGTTGAACTAGTTTGAGGTGATAACGAAATGGAGATGGTACAAGAAGAGTTCGTGCCGCCAAGTGTGCTTAGATTCATAAAAGATTATCCAAGGGAACTTGTCATTGGAGAACCATCTATTGGGGTGAGAACTCGATCTTCTCTTCATGAAATGTTTTCAAACCTTTGCTTTGTTTCCGAAATTGAACCTAAAAATGTTTCAATTGCTTTAAATGACAAATTTTGGTTTTTGGCTATGAATGAAGAGTTAAATCAATTTGACAGAAAATAATGTTTGGAACCTAGCAGAACGACAATCTAATCATCCCGTTGTTGGCGTAAAATTGATTTTTAAAATTAAATTAGATGATGAATCTAGGATTACAAGAAATAAAGCTCGCTTAGTCGCACAAGGCTTTTCTCAAATCGAGGGGGTAGATTTTGAAGAAACTTTTACACCCGTTGCTCGCTCAGAATCTATACGAATATTTTTGGCATTTGCGAGTTTTAAAAAGATAAAATTATTCAAAATGGATGTTAAAAGTGCTTTTTTAAATGGGTTTATAAAAGAAGAAGTTTATGTAGAACAACCCCCAGGTTTTATAAATGAAAAATTTCAAAATCATGTTTATAAATTAGAAAAAGCGCTTTATGGTTTAAAACAAGCGCCACGTGCATGGTATGATAGACTTACATCATTTTTGTTAAAGCACAGTTATGTCATGGGAAGCGCCGACAATACACTCTTCATTAAGAATAAAAATAACGATTTAATTATTTTACAAATATATGTTGATGATATCATTTTTGGAGCCACTAATGAAGAGTTGTGTAATGAAGTAGTCCTAGTAATGAAAAATGAATTTGAAATGAGCCTTGTAGGAGAACTTTCTTATTTTCTTGGTTTTCAAATTTCACAACGAAATGATGGTATCATTATTTGCCAAACAAAATATGTTCACGATATGCTTAAACGTTTTGGATTTGAAAATCTTAAACAAGCTTCTACACCTGTGAGTGCTTCTTTAAAATTAGGAAAAGATGAATCTGGAATTTCTATCGATCAAACTTTATATAGAGGTATGATTGGATCTCTTCTTTACTTAAGTGCATCTAGACCGGATATAATGTTTGACATATGTTTATGTGCTCGCTTTCAAGCCAATCCAAAAGAATCTCATTTAAAAGCGGTAAAACGTATTTTTAGATATCTATTAGGGTCATCTAGATTAGGATTATGGTACCCACACAATGATTCAATTATAGTGCATGGCTATTCCGATTCGTATTACGCCGGATGTTCACTAGATCGAAAAAGAACTAGCGGTACTTGTCATTTTCTAGGACCTTCATTAGTAGTTTGGTCTAGTAGAAAACAATCTTCAGTTGCACTCTCCACCACAAAGGCCAAATACATCGCTCTTGGGAGTTGTTGTGCACAAGCTTTATGGATGAGCCAAAATCTAGAGGATTTTGGTTTTCATCTCAAAAATATTGATCTCAAATGTGACAACAAAAGTGTCATAGGTCTTACAAATAATCTCATACACCACTCTAGATCCAAACACATAGATGTTCGTCATCACTTCATTAGGGATAATATTAAGAAAGAGCATGTAAAAATAAGTTTCATTGGTATGGAATCCCAACTTGCAGATATTTTCGCAAAACCTCTCCTAGATGCTCATTTCAACATGCGTTGACTAGAATTAGGAGTCTTAGATATATAAAATTGCAACCCATCAAATGATATCTCTCCTTAAAACTAACTTCCGTACTTCTTTAATTAATCCTCTAATTCAAAATATATTTATTTCACTCTTTCAAAAATTTTGAGTTTACAAATTTTCAATATTACAGCTTGGGTAACAATCAATAACAAAAAAATATCTTGTGAAAGGGAGGTTTGGGATGTCACCCTATCACATCTCCTAGTACCGGTGCGAACCCTTCACAGGGTAGACCTCGGGAACTCCAAGATCCATTATAAATTGTTAAGTCCAATTATAGTCTCACAAAAAAATTTAAATCAAATATAAAATATAAAACCACCAAAAATAGCCTTCTAATCTTCTCCTAATTCTCTGAAATTTTTACACTAAGAAGGCCTATATACATACTACCTATTTCAAAAGATTGTTTTTCAAAAATCTCAAAAAAGGGTGTTCTATTTGGGCGTTAAGTAGTTAACGCCAGGCGTTAGCCTTTTTTTGCCAAATTGAATTTCTGTTTTCTCTACACTATTTTTGGTATTTTTATAATGATTTTTCTCTGTTTCTTTTCTCAGTTTTTGAAATTATTTTGTTATTAATTTGGTTGTTTTATTCCAAAATACAAAAAATTCAAATAATTCAAAATAATCAAAAAAATGTTTTTTTATTTGTTTTGCTTTACGTATTTACAAAACTATGATTTTTGACTATAAGACTTCACAAGAGCAAACTTCTTAGTTAGTTTGTTTTCAATGTCTAATTCTAATTTCAACTTTCCTAAACAGTATTTTATCATGTCATGCCTTGACCTTAATCTGATTATGTGCAATGAAATAGTCTATAGAAAATTTTGTAAGATTGCCTAGCATGCCTCTAAGTATGAGTAATGTTTTATGTTAATCAATGATTCTTACACTCACTCTTTTGGTAATCTACATGTGCTAATAATCTTTGTCTTGCATGATTGTGTAGTGTAATAGTTTTTAACATATTAAGTTGTATGTCTATATTACCTACACCATCTTTCAAAAAAATAAATTTCTTTCACACATTGAAGTGTTATATCAATATTGTTAATGTTTGCAACAACAAGTGAATTCGGAGACCTTTGACCCAAACTTAAAAAAAATATAATGAAATAATATGCCAAAGATAACTCCACCAAGCAGTACTCACCCTCCTGATAAGTCTTAATGAGCATTGTGAGGTTGAGCACCTTAGAAGGAATTGTAAAGTGTCTTGTGCAAACATATTCTTTTTATCAATTCTATTTATACACCGGATTACAAAATAAATTTTTTATAAAAATGCTTATGTGATCCCCCAAGAAATACTTCGCTCCCTGATAAGACTTAATGAGCATTATGTGGGTGAAGCACATTGGTAGTACTCCTTTTACGTGCTTTGAAAATTTATTCTAACATTGATGAGTGAAAGTAATTATAAGATTACAATCTTAATAGTGTTGTTACTATTTCATAACATATGTTATGTGTTTTGATTATTTCACTTCTATACTTTTACCAAAATACTTTATGCACACATCATTGTTTTTCATAAAACTTCTACTCATGAGAATTGGATCCTAATGCAACATTACATAATTCTCTAAAAACTCAAGTAAAAGCACTGATTGCAATGTATGACTTCTACAATTTTTTTCTTTACTTGAAATACGAAGTGGTTACATTGTAGCTATTTTCTTTTTAAATATGTTAAAATCATTCTTGCCTATTTATTATGAGAATTTACAAAATGAATGCTCAAAATGTGCAAAGTCTAGTGTCAAACCAAATCAACAAAAAAAATTCTTTTCAAAAATATAAAATAACTTTGTTTTATCTTTTCGCATTCCTATTTGACTTTGTTGTGATTACCATGGTTTATCATGCTCACTTCTAAGGTTTTTTCTTCACTTGTACTTGTCAAACTATATTGCATTTCTTCCAACAAGTTTCTTAAAAATTTTACTTCAAAAAGCAAGTGGTAGAATTCCTTTGGTAAAACAAATAAATGGAATATTGTTCGTTCACTCTTACCATATCTTTTTCCGCTGTGCTACTCTATCCCTTAGCTCGATCAAGAATTACATTATATTTAAACAAAACTAATAATCCTCTCTTAGTTATATCCCAACTTTTGTCTTCTTTACTCTTGTTTTGTTTCACTCCACCCACTTTTGCTAATAACAAAAGGGGGAGAATAAAATATTAAATAATAATGATTAAAGGAGTAGGATTCACTAGATTAGAGGGAGCATGAATATAGTATATGAGAGCATACACTAAGGGGAAGCACTTTTGTAGGGGATCATAATCTAATAATCTATAATTCTTATTATTGTCTCAATATTGCTTAGTGTCATATATCTTTCTAAAAACACACCTCTCTTATATATGAATCTGATTTATCTATATTTGATTTGTTATTATAAAAAGGGGAGGTTGTTGGAACATGGTTTTCCGCATCCCTTTGATTTGAGAATAACAAATCCCACTTGTATTTGATTTTGTTTGCCATTGTGTTTTTAGCATGAAGGTTTGATCAGATATGACACTAGGTGGCTACATTATTGGTCTAGACCTGCTCACAAACTGAAAAGAGGGATGTGGTCTAACGCCAGGCGTTAGGACTTAACACTGGGCATTGACTCTCGTTCCCAACATGATGATTATGGCAAGGAGGGAAGCATTCGTGATTGCATTTGCACTTTAGGAATGATCTGACCTAACCTGCGTTAGACTCAACGCAACAGTTAGGATTGCCTAAAATGAATGTTTCCTAAAGTGCAGAATCTCCTACCTGTTTTGATGATCCGAGCCATCAAAACAATTCCATACTGGGTCAACGCCAGGCGTTAGCCTTAACACCGATGTTATCCTCCAGTCCTATAAATTGGTGGATTTCATCTTCTCCAACCACTGATTTGAGAGAACCTTATTCCAGCACTTCAGAAAATCAAAGAGGGCCATATTTTACAGACCATCATCTCCCACACAAATTCGAGAGAAGAATTCAAGGAGGATCAGATCAACGCTTACGCAAATCGAAGAATGCACACTTCGATTTCGAGAATATTCAGCGAGCCTTCGCCATTTGCAGAATTCTTCATAGGGTGTTTTCACTTGTATTTTTATGTTTTGTTTGTAACTTTTTCATTACAATCGTGGAGTAAATTCACCTCGTGTTGGCGACTGGGTCTGGGTAGGACTCAGGGAGGAAATCGCACGTGCTGGCGACTAGGTATAGGGAGTAGATCTAGGGGGTGCTCAAGGCCTTTCTGGGGATAGAAAGGCTAGAGCGGCTTGAGGCCGTATCCGGGGAAGGATAGGCTTAAGCCACTAGTTCGTGGGGATATGAGTCGGGATAGAAAACAAAAAGCAGTTTTACTTTATCGCCTACGATTTCTAGCATCATAAGAAATCAAATTTTGTAATCTTATATTTCAAGTTAATAAAACTATGTCTTTCATTTATATTACTTGATTTCCTCTTTTTTTGTTGGTTATCACTAATTTAATCTCTTATCATTTTAAGTATTTTAAAATATAACAAAAGTTTTAAAATCCTTATTCACTCCCCCCTTCTAAGGGCGCCTCATGATCCAACAAGCTTCCTCTCATGTTTCTTCGCAGGTCCCCTGGATGAAAGAGAGCCATCTTGTTTTGAAAATGCCATTGTAGTCAAGGAGTGGGAAGAGGCCATGGATGAAGAGATGGCTGCCCTCAGGAAGAATGAGACTTGGGACTTGGTGCCTAAGGTTGAGGGTATTACTCCAGTGACTTGCAAGTGGGTTTTCAAGTTTAAGAAGATGGCTGATGGTAGCATTAAGTGATATAAGGCTCGCCTTATAGCTCTAGGATTCTCTCAGAAGTATGAAGAGGATTATGAAGAAACCTTTAGCCCTATTGCCAAGATGACTTCACTCTAGGTGGTGATCGCATTGGCAGTATGCCAAGGGTAAAAAATTTGGCAACTTGATGTGAAGAATGCTTTCCTTTATGGTGAGATTGACAAGGACATTTTCATGGATCGGCCACCTAGGTATGTTTCTGAAGTTTACCCAAGACATGTGTGTAAGCTCAAAAAGGCTCTTTACGACATGAAGCGGGCACCTTGGGCGAGGTATGGAAAGATAGCAGAATACATCCAATTCTGCGGTTACTTTGCTTCTGATTCTGATTCAAGCTTGTTCGTAAAGAAGACAGGGGAGCTTCAGGTCTTGTTGTTGTTATATGTTGACGATATGATCGTCAAGGGAAATTCTGAATTAGAGGAAGCTAGACTTCGTGCTATGTTGGCTATCAAATTTGAGACGAAGGACTTGGGTGAGCTCCACCATTTCCTTGGACTCGAAGTGGAGAGCAAAGAGGGTGGTATGCTTGTTTCCTAGAAAGGCTATGCAGAACAACTTGTGAAGCAATTCGGCATGGAAGGTGGGAAGAGTAGCTCTACTCCACTAAGGGTTTGTATGATACTTTGACGTGATGAGGGGAAGGTTCTTTCTGATCCTTTGGTGTTCCAGGCTTTGGTCGGAAGTCTGATATACTTGACGATCACAGGCTAGATATCTCTTATGTGGTTGGCCGAGTGAGTCAGTTTATGGCAGAGCCTCGGAAACCTCATCTTATGGCGTCTAGGAGCATTCTGAAGTACGTAAAGTCCACCTCTAATTTGGGTCTCTTCTATGGGAAGGACTCGGGCTTTTGCTTGCATGGATAAATGGATGTTGATTATGGAGGAGATTCAGATGATTGGAGATCGACCTCTGGATATGTATTTATGTCAGGCTCTCCAACTTTATCATGGTGCACCAAGAAGCAAGTTTCTGTGTCTGTCTCCACTACAGAAGCGAAGTACAATGCTTCGGCTTTGGTAGCTCAGGAAGCCATCTGTCTTAGGAGGCTTGTGGAGGACATTCATAGGGAGGTGCGAGATCCTACTCTTCTTTGGGGTGACAATGATAGTGCCCTCAAACTGGTGAACAATCCAGTTTGTCATACGCGAACCAAGCACATAAAGATTCAACATCATTTCATTCGGGAGACAGTGTTAGAGGGATCTATTGGTTGAGCATGTGCAGAGCAAGGATAACGTCGCTGACATCTTTACGAAGCCATTGTCGAAGGGGCCGTTTGATCGGTTGAGGATTCTACTTGGACTGACTTCCACTTCCCACTTCAAGGGAGAGTGTTAAATTTTTGAAGTGGAAGTGGAGTGTCCGGGCGGTCTGACTATGGAGACCGCAGAGACCCGCATGAACTCTTGTACGGCGATCTGGCTTAGAGATCGCGCGTCTCTGGTGTCAGCAAACTGTTGGGGTTTGCCGGTTGTGCAAGTGTTCCTGTTCTGGTTGAGACCGGGCGGTCTGGTACTTTGGTCTGCATGAGATCGCTCTGGCGGTCTGCTGTGGCTCCGATCTTATAAGAGACTGAGCGGGTTGTATGAGCTCGATTCTGGTGGTATGCACTTGATCAGTCAGATGTTCATATGTCTCTGTTCTTATAAGAGACCTGGCGGTCTGCCGGGTTGTTCTAGGCAACCTGTCTTACTTGGATAGTTTTGCGTAAGTGTAATAAGGCCTTTTAAAGACTGTGCGGTCTGGTTCCGGAGACTGCGCATTTCAATAAGGAAGGTGATCGTATCCCTCGTGGGCCGGTCTCTTGTTAGAGGTCACACGACAGAGTTTGTTTGACCAGTTTGCTGTGTTTGTAGGGTAGAGGCCAGCGGTCTACCATCAACATTCTTTCTTCTTTCCAACTTTGAATAAACCAGCTCGCCATCAGTCTCATCTGGGCATACTATGTTTTGAAGTTCTTGGTTTGTTTGTAGCGGGCTCAGTTGATCAGGCGACCTTAGCGGTCAAGCAGTCTTGAGTTGCGGTCTTGCAGCAGTGAGCAGTTCTTCATCTTGTGTTTGCGGGTTGCTTCTGTGATCTTGAGACAGTGCGGTCTGGGTGATCAAGAAGTGCAAACAACCTTGTTTTTCAGCAGTTCAATAAGAAGCATGTTGTGCAGTCTGTGATTAGCGTTCTGGTAGTTTGCAGGTCAGCGACCTCTCCTGTTCGCGCGGTCTCAGGGAAGCCGGCGATCTTGCTGAGTTCGAGCAGTCTAGGCGATATTAATTTTTTGTTCGCCAGATGCTTGTGTTTCTTGTTCTTCTTATCTAAGTTTTCTCTTATAAATTATGTCTCGCCATGTATGCAACGCATTGTAAAACGATAGTCAATTTCAATAAAGATCCTCTGTCCTTCATTGTCACTGGTTAACTGTTTTAAATTGAATTGAAGTCTTGCGCTGCATTGTCTTCGATCCTACTCCAAAATTTTAACACATCCTTTTCTGACAGAATTTCTATAGCCAGGACTTGATTGTCCTCTTTCTCAGGCTCCCCCTCAGACATTGCAGGGGACTTTTCTTGAACTGGTGGAACAACATCATCACTGAAAACTCAACCAGATTTGGATTCTATCTCTTTAGGCACTTCTCCTTCACATGAATGGTGAGCACTTTCTTTCTTAACAAGATAACTTGCCTGGGTTGGCTCTGTATCAGGCTTATCACCACCATCATCACCATCATCATCATTATCATCATTATCAACAGCTTCCTCATCTTTTCAGAATCATCAATACTTATCCTTTCTGGCCCCCTTGCAGGAAGATCAAGTATCTTTCCTGAATAGTGCCCAAGGAACAGGTTATAACTATTCTCAATATTGACAATAAGAGAAGAAAACTGACTTTGTATACTTGGAGGGGCTGGCAGAGCTGTAGAAGGTTCTATCTGAACTGATGAAACTGGAGCCTTGGAGCACTCCCCCTGGACTGATGGAACAACAAGAGCTTGAGAGCTCTCCCCCTGAGCTGGTGGTATCGTTGACTGAGGAACATACCTTGAAGGAGAGGGTTCATTCCTTTCCTCTTCTTCCTCTTCTTCTTCCTCTTCAACAACTTTCTTCAGTCCTGGCCTTACAATCTTTCTTTCCCATCTGGATAGAATGGAAAAGTCAATCTTCTTTAGATGGTGAATGGGGCTTCCAGAAGCCATATCAAACTGGTCTCCATCCAGTTGATTTAGGTAGAAAGTGATGATCCTTCCAAAGTTAGGAATCATTTGGCTTGCCTTTATCTTTTCAAACAAGATCCGACCCCAATTCACCCTTTTTCGGTAGATTACAGTTGTGACTAACTTGAACATGTCATTGGAGAGGTAGTCATGAGAACCTACCTTGCACAGCAAAACCTTTCCCATAATATCAAAAATGAGCTTTCCTTCTCCATTCATGTACTTCCTTCTAGCAGTTGTAGTACCTCTTGGCAATCCACAAAATAGCAAAGCTCTGTTGTAGTCTTCCTCCACTGCCGGCAATCGTAGAAGTCTTGTTAATCTAGACGACTTCATCTCTATCACTTTATCTCTTACAGTCAACTTAATGACATCTCCATGATGTCTAATTTTAGCATTCTTGTAGAAATCCAGAACATCTCTGTCAAGCACGCGACGATGATGTTCGAGAATGAAAGAAAGGCCGGCTACTTCCAAGCAAAGAACGACAATTCTGAACTCATCTATTGCGCTGGCAAATCTGGTCCTGACTAGCTCTCCCCCTACTTGAAGAAAACCAGAACTCTTGCAAGACATTGTTGCTTGAATCGACGAAGAAAATTGGCAAGGAAGAAGAATCGACGGAAGAACTCGGCGAGGGACACAAATTGACAGAAGGGTTCGGCGAGAGAGATGTGTTTGACTCGTAAAACCCTTGGACATATATATATATACTATTCTAAAAAGAAGTATGAAATGGCTTTTTAAAGCCATGAATTTAAAAACCACCGGAGAAATCGTGACCATCCATTTAAACCTCCTCATATGATCCACCGTTTATATTAAATAGACGCTAACTCTCCGCATTTCATCTGCACACCAACCCTACATCCTCGCAACCCTATCTTTCCCGACCTCTGGCAAGCAGCGGCTTCTCCTCTCTGTGTAGTTCCACAGCGGCCATGCCAGACTCCAAACGGATTCCCCACAACAAAGGAATCCCTCTCTGCACATGCCGCACTCCACGCTCATCACATAGACCGCTCAAGAAAATCTCACACAAGCCCGATCAAACCCTAAACACATGTTTCTTGCCCGATGCCTCTGTCTCCCTTGCTTGATGTTCCTCTCCTGGACGCTACCTCCTCTGGCTTGTCATTCTTCTCACTCTCCCTTGTCACATCATGGAGTCATCGCCATTCAGATAACGACAAAAGTGCTATATCGTGCTTCCCTCCCCTTCCTCCAAACCATCATAGAGGAGCACCATCATCAAAAGAGGACATGCTGGGAAACCTCTGACTGATCTCTCCTACAACTCCGACAGATCATTCTGTAAGAATGTCCATCCCGATCAAACCTCTAAGATGACATTTCTCATGCCTTACTATGCAAATTGCTTTCATTTTTCCTTCCGCTTTACATCAACTGATTATTGTACTAACTTTAATTGATTTTCTTTTTATCCTTTGAAAATACCTCTCTCTACATACGTATACTTTAATTATTGTCATCAAAAGTATAATCTATCGTAGCTTTTTTTATTTTTGAAAACTAAAAAAATCCTTCAAACTCACATTTAATTGGAATGCCTACTAGTTGTTTGTTGAAATGCATTAATGACGAATGGTAATTAATTTGGTTCATCCATTTTCATATCTTACTGTTTCAATTATGCGGTCCTACCAGGTATGTTGCTATGTTTTTTACACCAATTCTTTTAATCTTCAAGCCTCTGAAATAATTTTTAAAATAAGTATCTCTCTCTCCCACACACACTAGTTTATACAGATGATAGAATTAAGAGTGTGGTTTGCTTTGTTATTTGGTTGTTTTTACTCTATAACGTTATGAAGTATTTTACTAACCTGCTTATTTGGATAGTGAAATTCTTATTGAAGTTCCATCTGAAACTTTGTCGACACAATATCAAATTATATGCTTATTGTTGGAAGTTAATATTTCTAGCCAACTGGATCTACATCAGTACATTTATTTATAGCATAGTTCTATTACAATTGGCATTTCTCCTATTCAGTTGAACACCCGATGTACAATCATTTCGTAAAATTTTGATTAAACACTCTTATATTGTTGTCATGTTTAATTACTGTACACATCTCAATTGCTTTGTTAACTTTGGATCATTGAAACCTTATATGTTTAGTCAAATTTGTTTACATCAATGAAATGCGCTCGATAGATACTTTGGATCAAATTTGTTTACACCAATTAAATGCGGTGGTAAGTTGGCAGAGCCCCCATTTTTATTATTCCTATTATGATGGATGAAGCTTACCATGCCTGTCTTTAATTCTATTTCTTCTATGCACATGCGTGACTTTTGTATATGATAGACAAGCTTTTGTATCATTTCTTCTATGTGAATGCTGAATTATGATTCTATATAATCTACTTTGTACACAAATGGTCTTTTCTGCGCATGGTCTATTCCATCATGGGCTAATGCAATTTTCCTAGGTTTTCTCTCATGCATTTTTAAGAAAAAAATCAAATTGTTTTTGAATTTATTATTGAATTTGGTGATGGAATGGGGCAGGGGCGAGTGGTGCAGGGGGGCAACCCTTTCTGCAGGTTTGTCGTCTCTCAAGGAGAAGGTGAGCAGAAGGCCTCTTAATAGCAAATGGCATTTTGTTCAGATTTTCTTCTGCATCCATGAAATGCTTGGCCAGAATCGGATTGAAGATAGGAAACGGCTGACAACCCTGCTTAGTTCAAAGTTATTTATAACACTTAATATGGTAAATTCCATGAATATGATTCCATGAATGCTACTCAAATCCATGACTGCTTATTTATTTTTTGAATCCTAGATGTTTCATTCTCTGCTCATGTCTCTCATCTGCTGAAATGTGCATAAAGTTTTGGTCAAAGGCGCAACTGATGTGTCTGATTTTCATTAATACCTGGATCTTTCTTCTTGATTCAATCACGTTTGTTTGGTTTCATCTTTACACTTTAAAATCATTTTTTAATATTAAAGAGTACATCTATTTTTGAGGCTCTTATATAATCTACTTTAAACCCACTTTGAGATCTTACTATTATTCATTTTCATTTTTTAGATGGTGGATCCTCTTTGGTCTTCGTAATGGCGATGGAGAACAGACTTGAAAGGGAAGAGTTTGCAAAAGTGGATGATCTCCACAAAGGTCCATCCCCTTTTGTGTTTTTTTAATTTATGAGTATACATCTATTTTTGATGATCTTATATAATCTAATTTAAATCTGCTTTCAGACCTAACTTGGAATTTCGATGCTCTGTTTGAAATAATTATAAGTGTTAACATTCTTAAGATAAATTGCTTAAATAATTCCAAATGCATAATTATAATCATATTTCAGCAACACATATGCATGTGAATGTTCCAACTGCAATTAAACCTTAAAGCTAAAGTAACCCGTCGATAAAAAAAAACATCGAACTAACTTCATTTCAGTGTCAAACCCCGACTCTAACACTACGTACAATCAACAACCGGAGAACAATGATGTACCATTGCCAACTCAACGATGCCGAGTAGAGCATATTCACACTAGGGCCCCCCATCGAGGTACAAGCCACCACACTAAGAAATATATATCTCCTTTTGACATTCAAATAAACTACATCTATGTTCACCATTTTCAACCTATCCGTCCCTAACAAAAATAGCAGGACACATCGTTACAAACCGCCGACGAGGAAGACCTCCTATGTACACATCCACTCAAAAGAGACGCGAGACAACTAACGCCCGAAGAAGGCAACTCCGTAGTATTCAATAGAGTAATGACGCATCCACGTCAGGTGAATGACAATGAACCTTAAAACTAAAGTAATCCATTAATACTAAAACCAATCACGAAAGTAACTTCATTTCAGCTTGATAGGTTTGATGCACGCTTTATCACCGTAGCTAACTCATTTTTTCTTGCCGTCTGTGACTAATGTCACTGCCCACGATAAATGTGGGTGCCCACGATAAATGTCGGCGCCCACGACAAATGTCGGAGCCCACAACAAATGCCACCCCCACGACAATTGCCTCCCCCCACGACAATTGCAGCCCCCCACGACAGTTATCGTCTTGGATAAGGGCGGAGCCCCATGCCTGTCACTCGTACTATTTAAAAAGAAGTATGGATGGCTTTAAAAAGCCATGATTTTAAAAGCCATCTAATCATTCTCTTCCGTCCATCAAAAGTCATGAAAATAACTAGCCATAATAAAAAGATATGGCATGAAAATAACTATCCATAATAAAAAGACGGCTTACCATCGTCTAAACCTTGACCCCGGCACCCGACCCATCAGACAAAAGAAAAGGGCCATAGAGGACATGCTGGAAGGGCCCATCCGAGAGGAGGTGGGTAAGATCCTCCAGGTAGGCTTTGTATCGGAGATCCAGTATCCAGTCTGGGTCTCCATCATGGTTATGGTAAAGAAAGGTGGAGGTAAGTGGAGGATGTGTATCGACTTTTCATTGCTTAATAAATCATGCCCCAAAGATTGCTACCCCTTGCCCCTAATCGACGTGCTGGTTGACTCAGCCGTCGGTTTCTCTGTAATGTCTTTTTAGATGCTTTTTCAGGTTATCACCAAATCCGCATGCACCCCCACCCCCCGGCATCAAGGATGTCTCTTTCATCACGAGGGATGGGTTTTATTGTTATAAAATGATGCCTTTTGGGCTCAAGAATGCAGGGGAGACTTACCAACGGATGATGGTCCGTGTCTTCCGGGAACAAAAGGGTAGAAATCTAGAAGTCTATGTGGACGATCTTATGGTGAAGAGTCGATACCTTGAGTCCCACCTCTGCGACCTCAGGGAGACCTTCGGGACGTTGAGAAAATTCAAGATGAAGCTCAACCCCCTAAAGTGTGTTTTCGGGGGTAGCCGGGAGAAGTTCCTAGGCCATTTGCTCACTCCAGCGGGAGTGGAGCCGAATCCAGACAAAGTCAGGGCTATCATGGCGTTGGGGTCTCCAAGGAATGCAAAGGAGGTTCAGCACCTCACGGGGAAGCTTGTCAGGCTTAGCAGATTCCTCTCATGGGCGGGAGAGTAGTGTGCACCTTTCTTCAAAGTACTGCGGGGAAACCAAAAGTGTGAGTGGACCCCCGAATGCGAGAGAGCCTTTCAAGCACTGAAAGAGCAGATGACCTAAGCTCCTTTGCTGCAGGGGCCGAGACAAGTAGAAGATCTGTCCCTGTACCTGGGAGTAGGACCTGAGGCAGTGAGTTCAGTACTGGTCCGGGAAGATGGCAGAAGGCAACTCTCAATTTATAATGTAAGTCGAGTACTGAGAAAGGCGGAGCTCCGATATCCAATCCTAGAGAAGCTGGCCTTTGCCTTGGTGGTGTCGGCTCGGAAACTCTGACCTATTTCCAAGCACACCTAATCAAGGTAGTGACCGACCACCCCCTTCGTAACATCAAGGAAGGGGTAGAGCACTCAGGGAGGTTGGATAAGTGGTCGGTGGAACTAAGCGAATTTGATATATCATATATGCCGAGACTATCCATAAAGGCCCAGGCGGTGGCGGACTTTCTGGCAGATTATGTAACTGAGGTAGAAGAGTTCGAGCTGCTTAGCTCGATGGCCTGGAGGATGTTGGTGGTCGGGGCCTTGGGAAATCATTCCTTCGGAGGAGGGGTGGTTTTGGTGAGCCCCTAAGGGACGAGAATCGAGCAAGCAATCAACTTTCATTTTCCCCTCACAACCAACCAGGATTAATATGAAGCAGTGATAGCAGGCCTCTGCCTGGCCCTAGAGTTGGGACTGTAAGAAGTGGAGGTCTTGACAGACTCCATGGTTGTGTCTTGCCAGGTTGGGGGAGAGTTCAAAGTAAAGGAATCGACTCTTCAGTGGTACTTGGAAAAGGTCAAGGGGCTCGTAGGTCTGTTCTGGACCTTCTCAATCCGTCATGTGCCAAGAGAAGATAGCGCCGCGGCGGACCTTCTGGCCATGTTTGGTCCCATAATAGGGGGACAATGTCAGACCTTTTCCGACCATCAATCAAAGAGGGGGAGCTGATGGAGGTGGACCATCAGGCATCATGGATGGACCCCTTGATCACCTTCCTAAAGTCTGGGAAGTTCCCCGAAGGAGACGTAGATAAAAGGCACTTCAGGTATAAATCGGCCTATTATTCCTTACATGTAGGGGATTATACAGGAAAACACTCTCGGGGCTCCTAGCCCGATGTTTGGTGGAAGAGGAGATCCCAATTGTTCTGGAGGAGATCCACTCGGGATAGTGTGGCAGCCACTCGGGAAGCCGAACCTTGGAAGGGATAGTGCTGAGGCATGGCTACTTTTGGCCTACCCTCAGGAAGGATGCGGAGGATTTCACAAGGAAGTGTTTAAAGTGCTAGTTGTTCGCCCCTCTCCAGCTCCTACCTGCCCAAAGGCTTTGGTCCATCACATCGCCCTGGCCCTTTGTAATATGGGGATTGGACTTGGTCGGTCCTTTCCCGCAAGCGAGCCGCCAGAGAAGGTTTCTGTTGGTTATGATCAATTATTTCGCCAAGTGGCTGGAGGTGATGGCGCTGGCCAAGGTAACCTCTCAAGTAATTAGAAATTTTGTATGGGGGAGATAATTTGCAGGCATGGACTCCCGCTGGCTATAATCACTGACAATGGGCCGCAGTTCGCCAGTAACGAGTTCGCAGCTTCTGCACCCTGCTGGGCATAGACCTTTGGTTTGCGTCAGTCCACCACCCGAGGAGCAATGGGAAAGTGGAGGCGGCAAACAAGATTATCGTGAACCTGTTGAAGAAGAAGGTCGAGAACTTCCGGGGGAACTGGGTCGAGCAGTTACCCTCAGTCCTCTGGGCCCTGAGAACCACTCCGAACACTGCCACAGGGGAGACCCCATTCAAGCTCTCCCACTAGTCCGAGGCCATCCTCCCAGTAGAGTTCGAAGTGAAATCCCCCAGGGTGGTTGCCGTGGGCTAAGGAGATGAGGAATGGCTGGTAGAGAACGGAGAGGGACAAAGGCTATCTTTGGACCTGGTGGAAGAGCTCCGGGACTTAGCCACTGCCCGGCAAGAGGAGGTCAGGCGGTGGATGGCCCTGTATTTTGACAAGCATATCCGGATAGGACAATGCGAGAAAGGACAACTAGTACTAAATAAGGTTGACACGGCCGGGAGGGGGGCCGCGGTAGGAAAGCTTAATCCTAACTAGGAAGGGCCATATATTGTAGATGAGGTGCTCAGGTCGGGGGGATACAATCTCCGAGATGTGGACGGGGTACTCCTTGGCCTGGCCAGGAGTGGGGACGACTTAAAGCGATTCTATATTTGAAGTTCTTGTAATTGACCCATAATATGTTTTAGTCTTCATATATTAGTCATGAAACTTTTTCTAAGCAGGAATTCCCAGGTGCATGCGCTGGATTGCCCCGGACGATCCCGCTGCCGTGCTCTCACTAGCTGGTGGGTCAGGTAGATCTCGTGGAGAGGCTGGCAAAGTAATAGATCTTTGTGCTGGATTGCCCCAGACGGTCCCGCTGTCGGGCTCTCACTAGCCGGTGGGTCAGGTAGATCTCGCGGAGAGGATGGCAAAGTGACAGGTCTTTGAGATAGATTGCCCCAGACGATCCCGCTGCCGGGCTCTGACTAGCCGGTGGGTCTGTAGATCTCGCGGAGAGGTTGACAAAGTAACAGGTCTTTTGGCTGGATTGCCCCGGATGATCCCACTGCCGGGCTCTCACTAGCCGGTGGGTCAGGTAGATATCGTGGAGAGGCTGGCAAAGTATCAAGTCTTTGAGCTAGATTGCCCCAGATGATCCCGCTGTCGGGCTTTCACTAGCCAGCGGGTCAGGTAGATCACGCGTAGAGGCTGGCAATGTAACAGGTCTTTGGGCTGGATTGCCCCGGACGATCCCGCTGCCGGGCTCTCACTAGTCGGTAGGTCAGGTAGAGCTCGCGGAGAGGCTGGCAAAGTAATAAGTCTTTGAGCTGGATTGCCCCGGACGATCCCACTGCCGGGCTCTCACTAGCCGGTGGGTCAGGTAGATCTCATGGAGAGGCTGGCAAAGTAACAAGTCTGTGAGCTGGATTGCCCCTAACGATCCCGCTGCCGGGCTCTCACTAGCTGGTGGGTCAGGTAGATCTCGCGGAGAGGCTAGCAAAGTAACAGGTCTGTGGGCTGGATTGCCCTGGACGATCCCGCTGCCAGGATCTCACTAGCTGGTGGGTCAGGTAGATCTCGCAGAGAGGCTGGCAAAGTAACAAGTATTTGAGCTGGATTGCCCCGGACGATCCCGCTGCTGGGATCTCACTAGCCGGTGGCTCAGGTAGATCTCGCGGAGAGGCTGGAAAAGTAACAAGTCTTTGAGCTGGATTGCCCCGGACGATCCCGCTGCCAGGCTCTCACTAGCCGGTGGGTCAGGTAGATCTCGCGGAGAGGCTGGCAAAGTAACAAGTCATTGAGCTGGATTGGCCCGGACGATCCCGCTGCCGGGCTCTCATAGATGGTGGGTCAGGTTGATCTCTGGTGTGGCCTGAGAATAAACCATTCATGTTAAGGGGTAGCCAGCCCGCCGAACCCCTCAAGACCTAGATAGGACGAGCCCTAGGGCTCGCTCTCAAGAAGAATGGAACCGCCCTTGATGTAGGACACCAAGTCCAAGGGTACCCGTGAGACGGTTAAATGCGATGGCCATAAGGCTCGTCGAGCCGGGTCCTAGCTCGCAGAAGATGCCTGAAGAGTCTGTATGTAATGTCTAAAAATGGCGAGCTGGTGATGGTCCGTCGGCGAGGCAGGGTAACGAGACTAAAGGAAAATGCTATGAAATTGTAAGTCTTGTTACAACCACCCAATAAGAGGAATGCGACCTCTGCTTCCAGATCGGCGTTCCGAGAGAGTAACTGGCTCGCGGCCTCAGCATCCTGAAAAAGAAGATAAAACATAAGTCATGCTAAAGTGTTGGAACCTTAGGTTTGATTTGAGTTAGGATCAACATCTAATCTCTAAAGTTCATCTATCTGATAACTTAAATCACATTATCCTAAAGAAAACATAAATTAAATATAATGGGATCGAATCGGAGAAGAAAAGATAAAATTATCATAAGTCTTCTGCGCTCGACGAACTGCTACCGGCGTTCGACGATCAGCGCTCAGCGCTCGACACTTTCTCTAAATCTCAGCGCTCGACGAAATCATCAAGGCTCAGCAGGTCGACGAGATAAATCAAGATCGATGAAATCTATTCAGATCAAATCAAGTATATTTTATATACAGAGAATTGCTTAGCACATCAAAAGATAAGCCCAGCTCGACGAAAGCAAAGCTGAGTTCGACGAAATTTTATATGCCTCTGTCAGTTCGACTAAAATATGATTTATGCTGACAGCTCTCTTATATATTATGCAATATCTTTTGCTAATCTAGCCGTTGCAGCATAGTTCATAGCCGTTTCTGTTGTGTCAAATCGGCAAACTTATCTTCCCAAGGAATGAAATTAAAGAGACTTTATTTCTTTCCATTTTCCCGGTCAAGATTTCAAAAGTACTTCTCAGATTATAAATACTAAAGAGAAGGAGAGAAACAAAGACATATACAGACATATACAGGGATATACAGAGATACAGAGACGACACACAAAAATATAGCACACTCTTGGTTGCTAACATCTTCCTGCAGATTAAGAACATCCTGAGACACAAATCACAACTACTTGCTCAGGATTATCATTGCATCAGAGGAAAGAAGTGTTTGAAAGGAGAGACTTCCAGAACTGTCAACAATCTATATCAGACAGGGGGAGCTCTTCAATATCAGATCCATTCAACACCACATCTGGATCTTCAAGAGTCTTCTTATACAGAGAAGAACATTACAATTTCTGTTTTATTTTATTTCCTTACCCCCATCCTGTATAGGGTTATAACTCCCTTTAAAAAGTTGCATTGGTGGTTTTGAGCACCTGATCAAAAGCTCTGTGGTGAAGGCTCACCTGATCAAAAAGGGCCTTAGTGGATTTCCTACCAGGGTGGTAGAAGAGTAGATGTACCCAGTTGAGGGGAACTACTATATTTCTTTGTGTCATCTGGATTGTTTTGGTTTGTTCATTGTTTTATGTTTTTACTTGTGCTGTGCACTCTCACTGCTTGTGTTAATTACTCATACAACAAACGCATATAAATATACATATCATTTATTTTGAAACCAAAACTTAATCAAGATCTTTTAATAAGATAAATAAGAACTAAACCTCCCTTTCAATTGGTATCAGAGGAGTTGATTTTTCACACAGGCTAACACCTGAAATCACAAAGATCACATAGTTCTTAAATTTGTTCTAAAAGTTTTTCAAAATGACACAAGACTTTTTAGTTTTTCAGATCCACCTGTTTGGAATCTAGATAGATTTACTTTATGGCAAGTTAGAATCAAACTATATATGAATGCCATAGATGAAGAAATTTACAAATCTATTTTGACAGGGCCTGTTTATGTTGGCGCTGATATATCTTCTTCAAAGAAAACTACCACTGATGCAGAGGCAAAAGTTATGCAGATCTTGACTCAATCAGTGTCAAAAGACACTCTTCAAAGAGTTGAAGACTGCACTTCTGCAAGAGGAATTTGGAACTCCCTCTCTAGGATGGTAAATGAACCCTCTTCCATCTCTTCAACTGATTGTATTTTTGATGCAGAACCATCAACAAACCTAAGTGAAGAAGAAGAGGAAGAAGAACTCAGAGCTAGAGCTTTCTGCATGATGGCCATAAATGAGTCATACCAAAATCCAGATGCAGAAGTAGAATTAGGAAAGGTAAATAAGGTAAAATCAAATCACAACTCTACGTCTAAAACTGTTTTTAAAATAACTCTCACAGATTCAATAACAATTGTTGGAAATTGCATTCACAATTACCTTGATTTGTGAGAAGTCACCCTTAAACTAAGATTGAATTGCTTTTGTATTTGATATGCTTTTCTAGTATTGTCTTGCAGATTATCATGGCTAAGTGTAAGCCAATGTCAGGTCACAATGGGTCTGCAAACACAGTTTCATAAAATGTAATCCCTCATTATATGAAACATGGTGATGACTCATGTGTGATCTCACTATTGGGGTACACTTCTTTTTCAAGACTATTGAAGACTTTGGAGTGCGGCTGCTGCATATGTTCAAGAGAAGAAAAGAAATTTTTGTGGAAAAAAGTTTTCCTAAGGATATGTCTCGAGAGATCAGACATGTCTCGAGAGATCGTGTTTGTCTCGAGAGATCTTAAGTCTGAATTCTTTGCAATGTCTCGAGAGATCATCGAGTTCTCGAGACATCCCTTTCCTGCTCTCCCCGTTTCATGTCTCGAGAGATCCCTTATGTCTCGAGAGATCCCTCATGTCTCGAGACATCTGTCCGTAAATTTCTAATTTCGTTTTTCTCTGTTCTGACGGATCGTGATCGCCCCTCTTCGTTTCTAACGGCTATTTGAGTACGTTTAAGACCGATTTAACCTAAATCGCTCCTCTCCATATATAGAGTTGCTCTTGGGTTATTTAAAAAGAAGTTTTTGAGAATCGTTCTAGACCTAATCTCTCTCCCGATCAAAAAGAACGTGAAAAGCGCCGCTCGCCGTCGCCTACGATTGGAGATCGTTCTTCTCATTGAAGTTGGCGATTTCTATCAAGAAGGGTTCGATTGATCCATACTCAGGTTCTACAATCTCTATTGGATCGTTTCGGATTGCCAAAGACAGATTTGAAGGATCGTTGTTCTTCCTCATCGTTCTCAAAAGCCATTCAAGAAGAAGGAAGAAAACGCCTCTGTTATTCAGATCTGGTTTAGTATTGTTCAAACCCTTTTCAATCTATTGTAGGAGTTGTTATCTCCGAGTTGTAGGAGTTGTTATCTCCGAGTTGTAGGAGAGGTTGTTCTCCGAGTTGTAGGAGAAGTTTTCTCCGAGTTGTAAGAGAGGTTCTCTCTGAGTTTGTAGGAGTTTGACTCCGAGACTGTAGGATCGCTCTTGATCCGAGATTTAGTGAGTAGTCAAGTCTAGCTGTGGTGCTAGATTGGCGAGGCCGGCAGTGGAGTACCCAAGTACGGGGAACCACTATAAATTCCTGGTGTTATCTGTGGCTGTGATTAATTTTGTGTGCTGTGCTTTACGTTTATTTTTAATTCCGCAAAAGACGTAGAGATCACCTATTCACCCCCCTCTAGGTGATTTAGGTAGGCAACTAGATACTTCAATTGGTATCAGAGGGTCGTTGTTCGTTGCTAGGTTAACACCTTGAACAGGATCCATCCTTCTAGTTGCTAGGAAGCCATGGATAGAGTCAAGGAATCCTCTCTGAAATTGCCCATCTGCACTAAGGCCAACTTTCCTATGTGGAAGGAAAGAGTCCGTTTTTATATGGAAGCTGCAGATCCCAGAATCTTCCAAGTCGTGGAAGAAGGTCCCCATGTGCCAATGACCGCTTCGTCAACAAATCCTACTGTTCAGATACCTAAGAAAATGATGGATTTGACTAAGGATGAGATAGCTCTTGTTGCTCTTGACAAGAAGGCTAAAAACATAATTGCAAGTGCAGTGGACGATTCCATGTTGCAAAACTTAATCCACAGCAAATCAGCCAAAGAGATGTGGACATCCTTAATTGTTCTAATGGAAGGTACTGACGAGGTAAGAGAAGATAGAAGGTCTCTACTTAATCAAGAGTACGAGGCGTTCAAGCAGAATAAGAAGGAGTGCATTGCTGATGCGTACGAAAGATTCTTCAAGATAGTCAATGGTTTGAGGAACTACGACAGGGAGTTCACAAACGGTGAACTAAATGACAAATTCTTGCGTTCCCTAACGAAAGACTGGGATAGCAAGATTGTTGCTATTAGAGAGTTTGGAAAACTGCCAAGTCTAGAACCTCAGAATCTGTTCGGGAAGCTGTTGTCTCATGAATTACAAATGAACATCCGAAAGTCTGAAGAGGATGTAAATCGAGCTTCAAGCAAAGAAAGAACCTTAGCTTTGAAGGCAGAGAATTCAAAGAGGAGCAAAGCAGTGATACCGATCAGAGAAAAGGAATCTGATATTGAAGAAGAATCGGAAGCCAGCTCCTCCTGTTCCGAACTGTCTGATGGGGAGTTCTCTTTAATCTCCCGTCAGTTTAAGAAACTGCTGAACAAGCGGAGGCACATGAACAACAAGCCGTCTTCCTCGGATCATAAATATTCTCGTCGTGATGGCGAATATCACAGGAAGGGCTCAAGCAATAATGACAGGTATAAATCCAAACAGAACAAACACATTTCTTCTGACATTATTTGCTATTGTTGTAATAAGCCAGGGCACATGATTGCTGAGTGTCCCTATAAGAAGAAAGAAGGTGGAAGAAAAGAAGACAAGAAATCCACTCATGGAAAGAAGAAATCAGATAGAAGCTTCGTCGCTAAGAAAGCCAAAACTCTGAGCGACAGTGACTCCGATGAGTCGAGTGATGAAGAAGAAGCTTACTTCGGTCTGATGGCTATGTCTGATGATGAAGAAGCACCCCCGTACACCGGAAAGGTAAATGATCACACTATCCTATCTGATTCTGATTATGCTTCGGCTGAACAAAAGGATAACCTCTCAGACGATGAATCTGAGCTCATGTCTCAATATACCAAAATGCTCCAAAGCTTTGACAAGTGCCGAAAGGTTGTCAAAACTCAGGGTAAGGAGATCATGGCTCTCAAGGAGGTGGAATCTAACTTGAGAAAAGAAGTTGAAGAACTTTCTTCTCTCAAAGAGGAAGTCCAAGCCTTGAAAGACAAGATCAAAAGCTCGGAAGAGACTCTTGCCTTGAGAGATAATTCGATAAAAGTCTTGGAGGAACAGCTTGCGGCTGAGAAGAAGTTGGTTGAAGCATTCTCTCAACCTAAAACTGTTCTGCCAATTATTGGTACTTTTACCACTAAGGCAAAAGGAAGCGGTATAGGGCATGAAGCTAGTACTAGCAATTCTTCAAAAAACACAATTGCTAAGAAGAATGGTCTGGTTGCTAAGAAAGCTACCGCCAAAGAAAAAGTGAAAGCTCATCAAGAGCCTATAGCATTCAAGAGAGTTATATTCCCTACGAATGCTTATGATATGGAGAGTTCCTATGGTCATTTCACACGACCAATTCCATTTGCGTCTGTGAATGATCATAAGGAATGGGCTCCTCCCCGAAACTTTGGTGATAGTGCTTTTCAAGCACCCTATCAAGAGATTAATCGGAAAAGGTACGGTCCATTTGTTCATGGTCCGAGTGCTAAGAAAGCACCAAAAGTGAATGCTGTTGCACCAAAGCCGAAGAGGACAGTACCACCTTGTGTGTGTTGCCCCCATGAGGCATCCTCATCAAAAAGGGCTACTCCTGCAAGAGCTAACGTTCAAAAAGTTAAGCAGGAGAGTGTAAAGAGAAGGTACAACAGATTCGACTGTTGGTGCTGCGGTAAAATTGGTCACTTTGCCGTTGATTGTTGGTTTAATACAACGTATACTAGGAGACCACAAGTGAACGTTGCAAGGCAGACCACTCGCAATGTTAACATTTATCATGGTGCTCAACTGACACGGGACCAAGGACCCAAATCTGTTTGGGCTCCTAAGGCGAAATGATTTGTTTTTGCAGGTATGTCCAAAGGCCAATAAAAATCCAATCTGGTACTTGGACAGTGGATGCTCTCGGCATATGACCGGGACAAGAAGCCTTTTGCAAAACTACATTCCAGTTGCGAACGGTCCAAAAGTTATTTTTGGCGGTTCAGACAGAGGAATAACTAAAGGCTATGGTATGATTTCTAATGGAAATGTATCTTTTTCCGATGTAGCTTATGTGGAAGGATTATAACATAATCTGATAAGCATAAGTCAACTTTGTGATAAAGGATACATTGTTGATTTTCATAAAGATAAATGTTTGATAAAGTCGGCTGAAAATCATGAAACGATTTTATCAGGCATTCGCTGTAGAAACATATTTTGTTTAAATTTTCTTTGTATATCATCTTCTACACCAGTATGTCTTTTGGCAAAAGATAGTGCATCTCTTGTTGACCAATGGCACAAGAGATTAGCACATATAAATCTCAAAACTATTAATAAATTGTTTTCTCAAAACTTAGTGCGAGATGCACCAGATGTTAAGTGCATTAAAGATAGACCTTGTCATGCATGTGTAAAAGGCAAGCAAACAAGAGCTACCTTTAAGAGCATTATTGGCAAAGATTCAACCAGGTGTCTATACCTACTCCACATGGATTTGTTTGGTCCTTTGCAAATTAGAAGTTTAGGAGGAAAATCTTACACATTGGTTATTGTAGATGATTACTCTCGTTTTGCCTGGGTATTCTTTCTGAAACACAAGTCAGATACCTTTGACACTTTCACTAGTTTTGTCAGGCAGGTCCAGAATGAATTTAACTGTTCGGTGGTCAAAATCAGAAGTGACCATGGTACAGAATTTGAATCTGGAGCCATGACAGAATTCTGTGAAAGCCTCGGTATCTTTCATGAGTTTTCCTCTCCTCGAACTCCACAACAAAATGGAGTAGCTGAGAGAAAGAATAGAACACTTATTGAGGCTTGCAGAACCATGTTGAGTGACTCTTCACTACCTGAATATTTCTGGGCTGAAGCTGTCAATACTGCATGCCATGTGCAAAACAGAGCACTCATAAACAAAAACCATGAAAAGACTCCTTATGAACTTCTAAAAGGCAAGAAACCGACCATTTCTTACTTTCGAATCTTTGGTAGTAAATGCTTTGTGCTAAACAATGGAAAGCATTACAAAACTAAGTTTAGTGAAAAGAGCTTTGAAGGTATTTTTGTAGGATATAGTGGCCATAGTAGGGCATATAGAGTTTTTAATAAGAAAACCCTGGTGGTAGAAGAATCTATTAATGTTGTATTTGATGAGACGAGCATGCTTCAAAGCAGCTCCTCTAGCATTTCTTCTGTAGACACAGGTTCAAAGCTGCAGGACTTAAGCTTGGATCAGCCAGTTGAAGAAAATTCTCAACACTTCATCAAGATTCCCCCAATAACAATCTATGAAGAAGATCATCCTGATGAAGAGCCATTCCAAGTGGAGGAAGATACTCCAACAGCAGAAGAAACTTCTATTGGTCCAAATCATGCAAGAAACCTCGGGCTACGACACATGAGGGATCATCCAGTTGATCAAATCATAGGAGATCCTCATGACGGGATAAGAACAAGACGAGGTACCATTAACGAAAATATGCATTTAAGTTTTCTTTCGCAGGTCGAACCAAAGAAATTCCAAGAGGAAAATGAAGATCCATCCTGAATAATTGCTATGGAAGAAGAATTGAATCAGTTCAAACGATGTAAAGTATGGACACTTGTTCCAAAACCAAAAGACAAAAATGTCATTGGAACAAAGTGGGTGTTTAGAAACAAGCTGGATGAAGAAGGAACAATCATAAAGAACAAAGCCAGACTTGTAGCTAAAGGGTACAGACAAGAGGAAGGCATCGACTTCGATCAGACGTACGCTCCAGTAGCAAGGCTCGAAGCGATCAGACTCTTCCTTGCTTATGCTGCTTTCAAGGGTTTCACCGTATATCAAATGGATGTCAAATCCGCGTTCCTAAACGGAGACATTAAAGAGGAAGTATACGTTGAACAACCCCCAGGTTTTGTTAATCCTGATCATCCCAATCATGTTTATTTATTACAAAAAGCTTTATATGGTTTGAAACAAGCTCCTCGAGCTTGGTATGAGACGCTGTCTAACTTTCTTCTTGAGAACAAGTTCACAAGAGGAAAGATAGATAAGACATTATTTCTTAGGGAAGTAAAAGGCAAGATTTTGCTAGTGCAAATCTATGTCGATGACATCATATTTGGTTCTACGGATGATAACCTCTGCAAAAAGTTTTCTAAACTTATGCAAGGGAAATTTGAAATGAGCAGTATGGGTGAGCTGAAATATTTCTTAGGACTTCAAGTGAAACAGTCTGAAGATGGAATCTTCATTTCTCAGACAAAGTTCACTAAGGAGTTGATTAAGAAATTTGGAATGGAGAGTGCAACCTCTATGAGGACTCCAATGAGCTCAGCTACGTCTCTGGACAAGGATGAGAAAGGGAAACCTTTTGATGAAACCAAGTACAGAAGCATAATTGGCTCATTGCTCTACCTTACTGCCAGTAGACCTGATATAATGTTCTCTACATGTGTATGTGCTAGATATTAGGTGAACTCTAAGGAATCCCACTATACTGCTGCAAAGCGAATTTTGAGATACCTTAAAGGCACACCAAATCTTGGCTTATGGTACCCAAGAAGTAATGATAGTGAACTAATTGGTTTTTCAGATGCAGACTTTGCAGGTAGCAAAGACGACAGGAAAAGCACTTCTGGGACGTGTCAATTCCTCGGAAGGAGACTTATTTCCTGGAGTAGCAAGAAGCAGAATTGTGTTGCAATTTCAACCGCCGAGTCGGAATACATTTCTGCTGGCAGTTGTTGCGCACAACTTCTCTGGATAAGAAATCAACTTTAAGACTACAACATGAAGCTCAAAGACATTCCTATGTTTTGCGACTCTTCCAGTGCAATTGCTATCGCAAATAATCCAGTCTCTCACAGTCGGACAAAGCACATTGAGCTACGATATCACTTTATCCGGGAGCATGTGGAGAAGGGTGACATAAATCTGAGTTATGTCCCCACGGATAAGCAAGTTGCAGACATCTTCACGAAACCACTGGATGAGACCAAGTTCTCTTTCTTCAAGACGGAACTTGGAATGCTCAACATGGAGTAATGGTCAAGTCAATCAAAACCTTGGCGACAAGAAGTTTTCTTATGACAAGTCATATCTCGGGACCTGGCAGGATTTCTCGAGACAAGAAGAAAATTTCGAGATAAGGTGATGTCACGAGACACGGGTAATCTCTCGAGACATCAATGAAGAAAAATATCACCTGAGCTCTCGAGACATAGCCGATGTCTCGAGACATAGGTTATTTTTTTTGGAATCCAACCGTCAGGTACGCGCTATTTCCCTTTTATAATTTTCGAATTTCCGTAAAATCAAAAATATATATATATACGAAATCGGAAAACTTGATGTTCACGCGAGTCATCTCCCGAGACCTCCTCGACCTTTCGTCTCCCTCTCGAGCGACGATCGTCTGCGACCGGTCTCAGTGCTGCGGTGGTTCTCGGTGATTCTTCGTTCAACATTCCTCCCTCCATCTTGCTGCAATGGCTCCCTCTCCTCATCCGAAAATCGGAGTCGGCAACGAGGTAATTCGGTTAGGTCTTGCAAGTTTATCCGATGAGTTCCATACTCTGTTTTGTATGCTTGATGCCGCTGGTCTCACCTTCGTTCTCGAGCATCCTTGCCGGATTTTGTTTGAAGAGGTTGAAGAATTCTTCATCAATGTGAAGCCAATCAAGGAAGGAAGTATGTTGATCTCCTTCGTTAAGGGTATCAAAATCAAAGTCTCTCCAGAGACTCTCGCTAAATATTTGCAGTTGTCTGAAGTGGAAGCTGAAGAAGAGCTAGTTGACACTGATTGGTTGACTACAACAAGGTTCTGTGGTCTAGATTCAGATTTCTCTACAGTTAAGAGGAATAAGTTGAATGCTGTAGGGAAGCTCCTGCTGGACATTATCTCAAAGGCACTTTTCTGCAAGACAGGCTCTCAAGGACATGTGTCTGAAGAGATGTTTCTGTTGATGATTGGCATTATTACTGGAAAGAAGAGAGATTGGGCCTCAATCTTATTCTCAAATATCAAAGCTTGCATAAACACTCCTAACTTTGCCCGGATTATCTCACTGTTTCTAAATCAGTTTAACCCTGCTATTTTCAACATGTCCAAAGGTACAGTTATCCATCACCTTAAGAAGATCGATGTCAGCTCCTTGCAGAGATGGGACATTCGTATCAAGAAGCCGGAAATGGCTGGTGCTCCTTCTGAGGGGGAGACTCTTAAATCTGCAGTTGCAAGAGAAGCAGAAACTCCAGCTCCTTCTTCTGAAGATCAAGCACCCTTGGTAAGATCATTGCCACTTTCCTCTCGAACTCGCTCTAAAGCTTCAAGTCGTGCCAAGCTGCCAATCCGTTCAAAAGCCAAAGGTAAATCCTCATCAGCTCCAACAGAATCCCTTCCAGTATCTGAAGAGCACAGTCCCAGTGGCCAACAGGCAGGGTCTGGTGCTGATTTTGTTTTTAACATAGATGATGATGATGTCATGTCTGTTCATGAATTGTCACCTCCCCTAGTACATGTTGAGGGGGAGTCAGAGTATGTTACAACCAAGAATGCTCCAGATGAGCTAGATTGTGCAGAAGATTCTATTCTAGGAAAGATTAAAGCACTGCTCAAAAAGCAGAGTGCACAGTTTGAAAATTCTTTGACAACCGTTCACAGGAAAATTGCCTCAGTTGAAAGTGAACTAGGCAGAGAGTTAGCTAAGATAAAATCCAATTATGAAAATCTCTCTGATTTGATGAGCCTAGGGAGCAAGCAAATTGATCATGCAACTGAAGGTGTAGGCACAGTGTTGACTCAGACTGTTATACTGACAAAGCTTCAAGAATCAGTGTCTGACAAGGCTGAAGCCAATACATTCAAAATTGTTGATGAAGTCGGAAAGTTCAAAGATGATACTCTCCAAACCCTATCTGTAGAAGTCAGAAAGGGGGAGGAAAATATAGTAGCTAAAATGACAGACTTGATTGAAAGCTCCGTTTCTGCTCTTCAAAGCTCATGGAATTCTCAGTTTGAGCAGTTCTCTTCCAGGATGTTGAAGCAAGTTGCTGATATTAATGCTTATTCATTCAAAACAGCAACGTGGCTTCATAATCAGATTTTTCCTGAGTTGGCAATTGATCCAGATATTCCTGTTCCTCAGTTTTCTCCAAGGCCAGAAGAACTACTTGGGAAGGCTCCTATAGTTGAAGATCAATCAGATAGGGCTGGGACCAAAGGAAAAAGAAAATTTGGTGAAGGTTCTTCTGCCAGTCGATCAGTTCCTAGTTCTAGCTCTACAGGTCAGTGCAAAGCTAAGGCTGAGAAAAGTTATCCAGAAATCTGGAGCCCCGTCTCAAAAGACATTATTCTTGAAACCTACAAGCTAGTTCATGAAGGTAAAATGAACAGATCTGAATGCTACAGCTCTCAAGAATGGGAAAAACATGAGACAGCTCAAAGGAAGCGAAGGATTCATTTCAGAGCGTTTGGTTATAATAATGCTGATGCTCCGGAACCTCCTCCGTTTTACCATCCCAAGCCTCATGCCTTTTTCTCCAGACAAGAAGAAAAGAGGAAAAGGAGGTCTTGAAGGATGATGATGATGATGCTGACAAGACATATTTTGTTTTCATTATGATATAGTGAACATCAAGTCTTCTGAACAATTCAAATTTAGATATATATATATTTGATGTTTTGATGTTCTTTACTTTTTCATTTCTATATATTTGTGTAGTGTAGCATATTTATTCTTTAACTGCTGTAATTCAACTTAGTGTACAGGGTTCTGACTTCTACAAATAGGGGGAGATTGTTGGAAATTGCATTCACAATTACCTTGATTTGTGAGAAGTCACCCTTAAACTAAGATTGAATTGCTTTTGTATTTGATATGCTTTTCTAGTATTGTCTTGCAAATTATCATGGCTAAGTGTAAGCCAATGTCAGGTCACAATGGGTCTGCAAACACAGTTTCATAAAATGTAATCCCTTATTATATGAAACATGGTGATGACTCATGTGTGATCTCACTATTGGGGTACACTTCTTTTTCAAGACTATTGAAGACTTTGGAGTGCGGCTGCTGCATATGTTCAAGAGAAGAAAAGAAATTTTTGTGGAAAAATTTTTTCCTAAGGATATGTCTCGAGAGATCAGACATGTCTCGAGAGATCGTGTTTGTCTCGAGAGATCTTAAGCCTGAATTCTTTGCAATGTCTCGAGAGATCATCGAGTTCTCGAGACATCCCTTTCCTGCTCTCCCCGTTTCATGTCTCGAGAGATCCCTTATGTCTCGAGAGATCCCTCATGTCTCGAGACATCTGTCCGTAAATTTCTAATTTCGTTTTTCTCTGTTCTGACGGATCGTGATCGCCCCTCTTCATTTCTAACGGCTATTTTGAGTACGTTTAAGACCGATTTAACCTAAATCGCTCCTCTCCATATATAGAGTTGCTCTTGGGTTATTTAAAAAGAAGTTTTTGAGAATCGTTCTAGACCTAATCTCTCTCCCGATCAAAAAGAACGTGAAAAGCGCCGCTCGCCGTCGCCTACGATTGGAGATCGTTCTTCTCATTGAAGTTGGCGATTTCTATCAAGAAGGGTTCGATTGATCCATACTCAGGTTCTACAATCTCTATTGGATCATTTCGGATTGCCAAAGACAGATTTGAAGGATCGTTGTTCTTCCTCATCGTTCTCAAAAGCCATTCAAAAAGAAGGAAGAAAACGCCTCTGTTATTCAGATCTGGTTTAGTATTGTTCAAACCCTTTTCAATCTATTGTAGGAGTTGTTATCTCCGAGTTGTAGGAGTTGTTATCTCCGAGTTGTAGGAGAGGTTGTTCTCCGAGTTGTAGGAGAAGTTTTCTCCGAGTTGTAAGAGAGGTTCTCTCTGAGTTTGTAGGAGTTTGACTCCGACATTGTAGGATCGCTCTTGATCCGAGATTTAGTGAGTAGTCAAGTCTAGCTGTGGTGCTAGATTTGCGAGGCCGGCAGTGGAGTACCCAAGTACGGGGAACCACTATAAATTCCTGGTGTTATCTGTGGCTGTGATTAATTTTGTGTGCTATGCTTTACGTTTATTTTTAATTCCGCAAAAGACGTAGAGATCACCTATTCACCCCCTTCTAGGTGATTTAGGTAGGCAACTAGATACTTCAACAATAGACAAAGAAATTAAAAGGAAGTTAACAAACATAAATTATTCAACTTCTGAAAATAATAAAACTGAAGAAAAATCAAAGGCACAAAATAAATCAATTAAGGATAAATTGCTTAATGATTGTCAAGAAAACTTTAAAATAATTTCAAACATATATTTTAATGACTACAAAAGAAAACTTTCAATTAGCATTAAAAATCAGATTTTAAAATTCTTAAAACATATATTTCTAATAGAATTTTCAAAAGGTATTAAAAAGTTTTTTCTCCATTAAACTCCATCCCAATTCTAAAACAACAAATCTAAAATTTACATGGATTGTTTCCATTATAAAAACAATGTTAAAGACAACTTTGTATTCTTATAGACTTCTCTAAGTCAGTTTGAGCATTCTACTGTAGCTGCACTGATCAGAAATGATCATTGCACTGAGTGTGAGTCTCTTCTGATAAGGGGATTCTATGAGAAAGAAGATGTCTAACATCTCTTAAAATTCATTAACAGCTGTAGCAATTCATATATTAAAACCTTCTAGGATAATAAACTTACCCAAGTGAGAGAGAAAATGAGAAGCTCAAAACCCCAAATAAGATTTAATCTCTCTAATTACAAAGGTTGCTGCAATTGAAAATTTTAATTCAGATCTTAAGAAATTAAAATCTAGGAAAGCAGAGTGGCTCAAATAATTTTAAAAGGATAAAAAAAAATTATTAAAGCCCAAGTGAGAGAGAAAATGAGAAATTCAGAGAAACCAAGTGAGAGAGAAAAGGAGAATATAAAAATTAAAACTGTCGGCATCTTAAACCAAATAGGGGGAGACCACCAAGACACTAGTTTTAATTTAATTTAGGATCCCAACTCAAATAGGGGGAGATTGTTGGAACCTTAGGTTTGATTTGAGTTAGGATCAACATCTAATCTCTAAAGTTCATCTATCTGATAACTTAAATCACATTATCCTAAGGAAAACATAAATTAAATATAATGGGATCGAATCGGAGAAGAAAAGATAAAATTATCATAAGTCTTCTGCGCTCGACGAACTGCTACCGGCGTTCGACGATCAGCGCTCAGCGCTCGACGCTTTCTCTAAATCTCAGCGCTCGACGAAATCATCAAGGCTCAGCAGGTCAACGAGATAAATCAAGATCGACGAAATCTATTCAGATCAAATCAAGTATATTTTATATACAGAGAATTGCTTAGCACATCAAAAGATAAGCCCAGCTCGACGAAAGCAAAGCTGAGTTCGACGAAATTTTATATGCCTCTGTCAGTTCGACTAAAATATGATTTATGCTGACAGCTCTCTTATATATTATGCAATATCTTTTGCTAATCTAGCCGTTGCAGCATTAAAGTTCATAGCCGTTTCTGTTGTGTCAAATCGACAAACTTATCTTCCCAAGGAATGAAATTAAAGAGACTTTATCTCTTTCCATTTTCCCGGGCAAGATTTCAAAAGTACTTCTCAGATTATAAATATTAAAGAGAAGGAGAGAAACAAAGACATATACAGACATATACAGACATATACAGAGATACAGAGACGACACACAAAAATATAGCACACTCTTGGTTGCTAACATCTTCCTGCAGATTAAGAACATCCTGAGACACAGATCACAACTACTTGCTCAGGATTATCATTGCATCAGAGGAAAGAAGTGTTTGAAAGGAGAGACCTCCAGAACTGTCAACAATCTATATCAGACAGGGGGAGCTCTTCAATATCAGATCCATTCAACACCACATCTGGATCTTCAAGAGTCTTCTTATACAGAGAAGAACATTACAATTTCTGTTTTATTTTATTTCCTTACCCCCATCCTATACAGGGTTATAACTCCCTTTAAAAAGTTGCATTGGTGGTTTTGAGCACCTGATCAAAAGCTCTGTGGTGAATGCTCACCTGATCAAAAAGGGCCTTAGTGGATTTCCTACCAGGGTGGTAGAAGAGTAGATGTACCCAGTTGAGGGGAACTACTATATTTCTTTGTGTCATCTGGATTGTTTTGGTTTGTTCATTGTTTTATGTTTTTACTTGTGCTGTGCACTCTCACTGCTTGTGTTAATTACTCATACAACAAACGCATATAAATATACATATCATTTATTTTGAAACCAAAACTTAATCAAGATCTTTTAATAAGATAAATAAGAACTAAACCTCCCTTTCATAAAGGTAAGGCGAGCGAGGTAGGGTCTGTATGGAGGGCTTACCATCCCCCCTTGAAGACTGGCGAAAAGACCTTCATTGATGGCCTCTTCTCCCTTGAGGTTCGCAATCGCCTCAGAGGCCTCCTTGAGCTCGCGATGAAGCTCCTTAGCATCCCTATCCGCAGTGAGGTACCGCCGGGCCACCATGTGGCTAAGCTCCATGGATCAGAAATGGGCTCGCATGGCCTTGTTGACCAGCAGCCTGGATCGCAGGACGCTGAAGTTAGCAGCATCCTTGCGACCGTATAACCCAAAGGCGAGGGCGAACGCCTCGCCTCCCACCTTGTTGCTCTCAACCCACGAGGGGAGGAGCGACGAGCAAGAGATCCTGTTGAGGTTAGGATCCCATGCGAGTACCTGCTCGCCCAGGGCATCTGGGAATTATGCTCCCACGCCAAAGTTTTTATGGCTGGAGGGTTTGGGCGCGCCGGGGGTCTCCCTCAGCTCGCTTCCTTCCTCGGCTGACTTTTAGCCCGCGGGCAGAGGGAGCAGAGCATCGGCCTCGCTGAGGTCCATAACCACTATCCCCTTAGTGGAGGAAGGATCTTCCTTGTTTCTATTCTTGGCGGAAGGCTTCACAACTTGTTGGCCGGCAGACGATGGCCGCTTCTTGCCTGAAATCGAGCCGAGGGGTTCTCGGCAAGCATCAGCGGCCATAACTACGAGGGTGTCGGAGGAGAGGGTCGCACTCTTCGCATGCGGGGGATGGATGGGAAGATCTCGCTCCCCTGCGAACACAAAGAAAATGTTTGCGGATAAAATGAGAAAAACATATAGGAGCATGCAAGTGCGAGCTGAACCTTCCCCTTGCAGGACAGGAGGCAGCGAGTCCACCCTCCGCCAGAGGTGGGCGACCTCGAATTCTTTGTCGTTCAGGTATTGGTAGAGCCTCGCATTGTCACCGCCGAGCGAGGCAGGAGGGTGGTAGGTCGCGTCATCCCATTGGAGGGGGGAGAAAGGGATGTTGTCGAATGGTCCTTTCACCAGGACAAACTTTTGGTGCCAGTAGTGGGCTTTGTTCACCGTCTCGCAGACGGTGACATGCTGGCTCGCAAAGTGAGTCATCCCATCCTTGTACGCACGGAAGGAGAAGACTTTGCGAAAGATGAGCAGGCTGAACTCGATCTTCTCCTCCTGTAGGTAGCAGGCGAATGCCACCATCACAGCAATCGCGTTCGGCATTAACTGGCTCAGTAGAAAGCCATAGTACTTGAGTACCTGAAAAATCCACCACGGTACGGTTAACATGCTCCCGGCGAGGCGAGTGAGAGTGGTGAGGATCAAATGATATACCTGGTGAACATCTGGCCAGAGGGGAGTCGCAGCCCATTCTCAAAGTGAGCAATGGGGATGGCAAGCTCGTCGGCGGACGGATCGTTGAGGGTGGCAGATTTCGGCGGGAGGCGAGCAGTATACCCCGAAGGGATGTACTTGTCCACGATGGGGAGGAACTCGTCGCTAGTTAGTGAGGCACCGAAGAAGGTGTGCTCGCGGAAAGCCCCGACGCACCTGGCTCGCCCTTCGGCTTCACCCTCGACAACCATGATTGCAGTGTTTGCGAACCGGGAAAAGAGACTCGAGCGCGAGCCTAAACTTTCGAGAGGGTCTGGAAGGAAAAAGAGAGGCTGGAGGACAGTTAATGCGCTAGTTGAGAAGATAAAAACTGGTAGCTATTTATAGAAGTAAAAAGGGCGGGGAGAATTCGAAGCATCGGGGTGCAGATAGCAAAATTGCACGGTAATTTTCTGACCTTCCAAGGCCTTATGCGCTCCAAGTGGGTTGGCTTTCCGGCCAAGTCCCTTGATTCGCTTCCGGCGAGCCAAACCTGCAGAAAGAAAAACAAAAGAAAAGCGAGGGCGCGATGATATCTCGCGAGCCAGACACATCCGAACAAGAAAGCAAGACGCGAGCACTCTTAGCATAACGATAAAAATTATACGGTGTGAGAAAAGAAAAAGCCTACAAGCGGGTTATAATATCCTTATTACAAATGACCATTGTCATTCATAACCCGCAGAGGAGGGAGAAAGTAGTTGCAAGAGCGAGAGGTGAGTAACAACAAGGTGCAGCTGTTTAATAGTTGTGCCATTTCCAGCGGCCGCAGCCTCGCACACCGGAGCGAGGCGGAACCCTTAGATAATGATACTCGCGGACCGGCTAGACCTCTCGTTGCATCAGTCGCATGTAGTCTTCGATTCACACGAGGTGCACCCCAGATGAGGTGACCTCGTTGCGAGTGACCTGCTGTACTTCGGCGAGGATGCGGGCATTCGCGTCCTCCATGGCGGCAAACCTCTCTTCGTACGCGATCTGGTCCATTTGGTTCTGACTGTACAACTCTCGCAGTATAGAGGTGTGATTTTGAAATATATTCGTGACAAGCCTCTTCATCTTCTCCAGGTCGCTGGGATCCCCCAAGAAGTTCGCAATCTTATCCGACGAGGGAGGGGGGGACATCTCCACTTCCCCATGCTCTGACTCGGTGGGAAGGGTTGGAGGAGCACCTGCGAGTGAAGAACTAACCTAAGAAGCTATATAAGCGGCAGCGAGCGGAAATTGCTTGCCTGGCAGGGTGAGAGCGGTACCGGGCCGCGCGCGAGAAGAACCTGGCTGGCCTGTGAAGGATTCGGTAAAGGATGGAGTGAGAGACTTCGCTAAGCTGGGGCAATGTACCGGAACATTCGCAACCTAGGGCTCGACAAGCAGCGAGGCATCGGGGCTCCGTGTGCCCAGCATGCCGAACCCCTGAGTGATGATGTTCTGTTTCGGCGGACGGGGCGATCCCACAGGTGTTCGAGCCAAAAATGCTCTAGGTCCACACTCACTCAAGCTAAAAAGAGGTGGAGGAAGAAAACTGTTAGATGGTTGGTTACTTCGAGCTATGGGAGAAGGAGAGAGGGAAAGAGAAAAAGAGGGAGCGATGGTCTCAAAATTGAGACCGCTCGAGCTACTGGAAGGAGATACGATGGTCTCAGAAATGAGACCGCTCCAGCTGCTGGGGAGAGATCCGATGGTCTCAGAAATGAGACCGCTAATGTCAAAGGCAAGGGCTGGAAACTCTCTAAAAGGTCCAAAAACCAATGCCCCTACCCCTCTATTTATAGGCGAGGAGCCTGCCCAAACGGGCAGACCTAAAAGGAATGGGCTGCCCGGGACCGAGACCTCCCGAGGTGAGGTCGCATAGGAGGGGCGACCTCACTGGCGAGGTCGCCTAAAGGGTGACCTCCCAGGAGGCGAGGTCGCCCAGGAGGGGCGACCTCACTAGCGAGGTCGCCCAAGGAGGAGCGACCTCACTGCGAGGTCGCCCCAGGAGGAGCGACCTCCCAGGAGGTGAGGTCGCCCCAGGAGGAGTGACCTCACTGGTGAGATCGCCCAAAGGGCGACCTCCCAGGAGGCAAGGTCGAGCAAGGAGGAGCGACCTCACTGGCGAGGTCACCCAAAGGGTGACCTCCCAGGAGGCGAGGTCGCCCCAGAAGGAGCAACCTCACTGGCGAGGTCGCCCAAAAGGCGACCTCCGAGGAGGCGAGGTCGCCCCAGGAGGAGTGACCTCACTTGCGAGATTGCCCAAAGGGCAACCTCCCAGGAGGCGAGGTCGCCCCAGGAAGAGCGACCTCACTGGCGAGGTCGCCCAAAGAGCGACCTCCCAGGAGGCGAGGTCGCCCCAGGAGGAGTGACCTCACTGGCGAGGTCGCCTAAAGGATGACCTCCCAGGAGGCGAGGTCGCCCCAGGATGAGCGACCTCACTAGCGAGATCGCCCAAAGGGCGACCTCCTAGGAGGGGAGGTCGCCCCAGGAGGAGCGACCTCACTAGCGAGGTCGCCCAAAGGGCGACCTCCCAGGAGGCGAGGTCGCCCCAAGAGGATCGACCTCACTGGCGAGGTCGCCCAAAGGGCGACCTCCCAGGAGGCGAGGTCGCCCCAGGAGGATCGACCTCACTGGCGAGGTCGCCCCAGGAGGAGCGACCTCACTTGCGAGGTCGCCCTAGGAGGAGCGACCTCACTGGCGAGGTCGCCCAAAGGACGACCTCCCAGGAGGCGAGGTAGCCCCAGGAGGAGCGACCTCACTGGCGAGGTCGCCCAAAGGGCGACCTCCAAGGAGGTGAGGTCGCCCAAAAGGGGGGCGACCTCCTCGGGGGAGACTGCCCCGGCGATTGAAGACCGCCAGGGCTCGGAGCTGGAAAAAAAACCTGGAAATGCCGGTAGAGGTTGCTCGAGGACTGCAAGAGCGTGTCGATTGCCTCGGTCACCTGCAAAAATCTAGCTCAAGGTGATCGCCAATTTCTGGGTAAACATAATCCCCGCATTTTTTCAAATTTTGAGAAGTTTGAAAAAATTGAACTTACCCATGCAAATATAGATCCACCTCTCCTGTGAAGACAGAATGTGCGTATTTAAAAATGTAAATACCTGTGAGGACTTGTCAATGCCTGAAGAGGACTCGCTCGCGAGCACGTACATATTTCTGAATAAGGACTCGCGAACACCTGCTTCTATCTTAAAAAAGATATCAGAATAGGCATATGAAAAATTTATTATGCGAGTACCTGAAGAGAACTCACAAACACCTATTTCTATCATCAAAATGATATAAGAACATGTATATAAAAAATTTAGTATGCGAGTACCTGAAGAGAACTTGCAAACACCTGTTTCTATCTGCAAAAAGATATAAGAACAGGTATATAAAAAATTTAGTATGCAAGTACCTGAAGAGAACTCGCAAACACCTGTTTCTATCTACAAAAAGATATAAGAATAGGTATATGAAAAATTTAGTATGCGAGTACCTGAAGAGAACTCGCAAGCACCTGTATATCTCTGCAAAAGATATGAGAAATAGGTAATGAAGATCTAAAGTATGTCACCGCACCATTTCTTTTCATTCACAAGTGTGTGAGAGAGATTATCCCATTTATAGAGAGTATATGAGTGTTTATTCACAATCACTTTGCTTTGATTTTGATGAAATAATATCTGTATGTGAAGAGAAGAGATAGTTTTCATGTCTGCGGAGAGATAAAACCAACATTCTGATATCATCACATTTATATACTCCAGAACAATGAGTGTGAAGTCAATATAACTAGTTGATTCTGACTTTCTGATATAATATTTTTATTGTGGTTATGCCAGCTGATGCCCAAACCAGCGTATAATTTTGAGAAATCCAGAAATGATAAAATAGATTATTCATGAAATCAAAAAGTCCAGAAATCTAGAAAATCCGACATGATATATATATGTGAAGTCCATAGTATCTGAAAAATTAGTAGCCAACAAATAATTGCATAATTATTTGGTAGTCATTGTAGTACATACTAAATTCAGTATGTTTTTTTTGCCAACGTATGTCAATCCTAGCATTAGTTGTTAGCATTTTATCATAACCAATTTGTTATCAGATTTAATCATCTGTTTTCAAGCAAAGCAAGTCGATTATCTCGACGAGATGTCATGGCAATCAATGACAAACATTATGGGGAAAGAGATAGAGAGGAAAATAGGCTGGGCTACCACTACACATCTGCGAGTGCTTCTAGCGATATGTGGTCGCAGTGGGTTTTACGACCCTCACCCGAATCAGAGGTAGGATTTCTACCATTTGCAACCACGCAATTTTATAAGTATTGATGTAAATAACAGGACGTAGAGTAACGAAATAAGCTTAAGACATAAAAAGGATAAATGTTTGCAATGAAGGATACGAGAGTGAATATGGATATGACATTCGATGTATCTGACTGCTGAGAAGATCTTCGCGATGATAGTTGCTGATAGAACCTCAGTCATTGTCATACTTATTACAAGTAAAACTAAAAAAGAAAAAAAGATACGAAAAAAGCTCCAAACAAATGGGAGTCATACAAAACATGGAATAAAGTGATATTCTATCCCTTTCTATTCTATGCACTTCTTTTATTGGGGGAAAAATTATCTGCTTTGTAAAGTTGTCTCTGCTAGAAGAAAAACAATCTTCATATTACCAAGTAACATAGTCTTGTAACTTTCCTGCCTTCAACAGTTGGCCAATTAGTTTTCGGAGAGCACGACAGTCTTCTGTATCATGACCAATATCTAAATGATATGCGCAGAATAGCTCTTGATTGCGATTTTCAACCTTAGACTTTATTGGACGAGGTCTTCTATACTTTGGCATATTTTGAATATTTGTAAGGACCTCTTCCAAGGAGAGATTCAACTTAGTAGATCCTTCTTGGTGATTTATCATATTCAAGTTTTGTAGGATCATAAGACTGAATGGGAGAGACTTCCAAGTATGGAGATGATATATTCTGAGGAAGAGAATAAGACTCAAACTGCTCAACTTGCGGAGGGCTCTGTATTGAAGATAAGTGACTGTGATAGAAATTTCTCTGATGTTGCTGAATCTTATGGTTCTGAGAACACACATAGTTAGGATTCATAGCTTCACCTTCAATAAACTGATTTGCTATTTCGATGAGATGCTCATAAAACTTTGGCTCTTTTATGCTGACTTTATATTTGAGAGGGCCTTCTTGAAGTCCATGAATGAAGGCACATTTATACATCTCTTGATCAACATTAACAACCTCAAGAAGCTCTCTCTTGAATCTATCGATGAAGTGAGTGATAGTTTCATTAACTACTTGCTTGATTTGAAAAAGAGCTGCTGGGCGTCTCTTTCGCTTCCTTGAGGTAGCAAATTTCAAGAGAAGTTCTCTTCTGAGATCCATAAAGCAAGTAATTGATTGAGGTGGTAGCTTGTAAAACCATTCCAGAGCTTGACCTCCGAAGGTCAAGACGAGAAGCTTGCACCTAATGCTATCTGATATAGTTCTCAAAACAACAGCTGACTTAAAGGCTTGAAGGTGTGAGATTGGATCTTCTCCCCCTAAGAAGGTTGGTAGATGGGGTTCCTTAAACCCATTAGGAGCAGGTTGCCAACGAATTCTATCTGTAAAAGGAGAAGACTCTTCTACTACAGCTATAACTGGAGGGGCTGAAGGAGTTGTGACTTGAGGAGGAAGCTGCTGAATGATAGCTGCTATAGCTTGATTAATCCCATTAAATTGCTGACGAGTCTGCCCCTGCTGTGGAGCAAGTTCTTTGCAAAATTGCACCAGACGAATCTTTATGCGAAGCTCAAGAGCTTCCAGAGCAAGTTCACCATTTGAATGATTTTGAACCATTTGTCATCTCCATTGCTACTCAAAAAATAGAAATTGCAGAAATTGCCAAAAAATAGATAAACTGAAATAACTTCTAAATGGGGCCAAATTTTTGCAATTTGAGGGCTAAAATTGCCTGAACGGGAAATCCCGCTCAATTTTTGGATAGTTCAGGTTGAGCTGGTCGCGACAAGCTTTGAATTTCTGAATTCCGACAACCAGATCAAAAGTTATGGCCGTTTTAAGATTTGGTGTTATGCTCGGCAAAATCTCATATCTTCACCGCAGCTACTGTTCATCAAACATTCCTGATCTAAAGGCCGGGTGTTATGTTCGAGCCAAAAATGCTCCAGGTCCACACTCGCTCAAGCTGAAAAGAGGTGGAGGAAGAAAACTGTTAGATGGTTAGTTACTTCGAGAAACGGGCGAAGGAGAGAGGGAAAGAGAAAAAGAGGGAGCGATGGTCTCAAAATTGAGACCGCTCGAGCTGCTGGAAGGAGATACGATGGTGCCAGAAATGATACCTCTCCAGCTGCTGGGGAGAGATCCGATGGTCTCAGAAATGAGACCGCTCATGTCAAAGGCAAGGGCTGGAAACTCTCCAAAAGGTCCAGAAACCAATGCCCCTACCCCTCTATTTATAGGCGAGGGGCCTGCACAAACGGGTAGATCTAAAAGGAACGGGCTGCACGGTACTCCCGAGAGGTCGCCCGAAGGGCGTCCTCCCAGGAGGTGAGGTCGCCCCAGGAGGAGTTACCTCTCTGGCGAGGTTGCCCAAAGGGCAACCTCCCGGGAGGCGAGGTCGCCCTAGGAGGAGCGAACTCACTGGCGAGATTGCCCAAAGGGTGAGCTCCCAGGAGGCGAGGTCTCCCCAGGAGGAGCGACCTCACTGGCGAGGTCACCCAAAGGGCTACCTCCCAGGAGGCGAGGTCGCCCCAGGAGGAGCGACCTCACTAGCGAGGTCGCCCAAAGGATGACCTCCCAGGAGGCGAGGTTACCCCAGGAGGAACGACCTCACTGGCGAGATCTCCCAAAGGGCAACCTCCCAGGAGGCGAGGTCGCCCCAGGAGGAGCGAACTCACTGGCGAGGTCGCCCCAGGAGGAGCGACTTCACTAGCGAGATCGCCCAAAGGGCGACTTCCCAGGAGGCGAGGTTGCCCTAGGAGGAGCGACGTCACTGGCGAGGTCGCCCAAAGGGCGGACTCCCAAGAGGCGAGGTCGCCCCAAGAAGAGTGACCTCACTGGCGAGGTCGCCCAAAGGGCAACCTCCCAGGAGGCGAAGTCGCCCCAGGAGGAGCGAACGCACTGTCGAGATCGCCCAAAGGGCGACCTCCCAAGAGGCGAGGTCACCCCAGGAGGAGCGACCCTACTGGCGAGGTCACCCAATGGGTGACCTCCCAGGAGGCGAGGTCGCCCCAGGAGGAGTGACCTCACTGGCGAGGTCGCCCAAAGGGCAACCTCCCATGAGGCGAGGTCGCCCTAGGAGGAGCGAACTCACTGGCGAGATCGCCCAATGGGCGACCTCCCAGGAGGCAAGGTCACCCCAGGAGGAGTGACCTCACTGGCGAGGTCACCCAAAGGGCTCATGCGCACAGAAGAAGAAAAGTATAAACGAATAATAGAAGTTCAAGTCCACAAATCACATGCTATATATAATAAATGTCCACATAATATAACTGAAATAACAAAGGTTACAATAATAAAGGGCTCATGCCCTGTACATCATGTCCTCACTACAAGATCACTCGTGGAAGCTAATTACTAATCACTCCCTGATCCTGAATCTGGTGCTCCTGTAATAGACTGGCCCGCCTCCGTCTGCACCGGCCTCTGGTGCTGCTGCGTCTGTTCGATCCCCTAAAATGATATGGTCCACCGACCGTTAGTCAAAAAGACTAAGCCTTATGTTCCCCACCCCACCCCCAATGGCTCCAAGGCACCGCGTGGGAGGATGAAGCAGAGGACAACAAGGGGTATAACAAAGAGCAGATGATGGTGAATCTAACTACAAAAAGTTCTACCACTACACATGTGCATGCAGATAATTAAAGCAGTAATAGAGCATGTTAAAGAACAAGTAAAGAATAGTAAGTAAAGTATTTACATAGTAGAAAAGTAACCATTGATTTATAGGAATGCCCATACAAACCTATAGACCAAGGGGTCGTTTAGCAAGGCCTATCGTATAAAGAGTCCCATAACCAATTTATACGATAGGGGTAGGGGTTGAAATGCAATGTTTATGCCATGACATGCAGAGTTATGCAGTTTATGCTATGTTCACACAAGTTCAACTCACACAACTTGACTCTATGCGCACAGACCTTTAGTCCCCCCTTTTTGGATCTACCAAGACTCCCAGGATACTCCCGTAGTGGCAAAAAGTTGGATGAACATTTGAAGTTCAAGTCCACACCTCTAGGTTGGTATTCACACTACCTAGACCTAGACCTATCGTACGCCTCAACGCAAAACCGCGGAGCATCTACGTACTCTTACTGACTGGACCACCAGACTTTTACGGCTAAGTGCAAATTCCACACTTACTGAGTCAATGTATCGACGTCGGTGTGAACGACCGTCCAATGCTGAAGACCCACTGTTGGGTTTTCTACAACCATACATCATATGTAGGCGCAGCGGAAATAACGAGAACAACCCAAAAGAGTTTCGGATCGGGCCATGAAAATGAATCAAGAAGTAATCAAAAATACTAGGCATAAATTAGCTTAGTGGAGTTGGATCAAATCCAACCTAGATGCTCCAAGAAGAAAAGTCCTGTCGTCGGCTATGCGAGAGTCCTTACGTAGAATAATGTCTACGTCTCTACAGTAGTCCACACGAGCCGGGAGAAGAAGACTGCACTTTGCGCTTCCACGAACTGCTAGATTCGTTCCAGGAAGAGCAATCGCGGCGACGATCGCCGGAAGGGAGATCTGCAGAGGCGAACGGGGCGGCGGAACTCTTCCGTCTAGGGTTCGGGAGGAACTCATCCGTCGGCTCCTCTTTTGTTTGCATAAGAATGTAGAACCCTTAAAACAAGTTCTATTTATACCCGAAGCATAAACAGACCTAGAAGAATCGCTATCCGCAGTCCGTACAGAAAATTGGGGTTCTGTAACAATTCCTCGGGATTTCACGAATCAGCATTCGTCGAGTTTCCACGGAACAATTCGACGAATTCCGACGAATCATATTCGACGAATTCCGACGAATCATATCCGATGAATTCCGACGAATCATATCCGACGAATTCCGACGAATCATATCTAACAAATTCCGACGAATTCCGACGAATTCTGACAGCAACATTTGCTTTACCTCCCCGATTCTATATGGTGATTGGTAACCTTTACCAACACAGTCAATCTTCCAACTTCTCCACATGCTCTTATGTGCGACCCTGCAGGCTCATATCGCGTTGGCAGTGAGATTACATGTTTGACCACTTCTAGATCACAATGGTAACTCCAACAGTCTCCCACTTGATCTTGAAAGTATCAAACAAAAACCTCACAAATAATGAGCGGCATCTAGCAATGCATCATTGCTCCCCAAGCAATAAGAGTTCATAACTCATAAGCCTTTATGACCAATGTTCCAGCGTTGTCTTCGTCCCTTTGTCCCTTACATCTGGAAAGAACTAGAGGCATGGACCATGTCACCCTCATAATAGCTCAATCCAAGTTTCTTGATCTAGAACGGACTTCCAGAGAATGGTGAGCTCAATATCACATATTGACTCAACCAAGCATGGCCATGCATTTCTCAGTCCAATTCCATCAAGGGGCCCATGGATGCAACTCCTGTTATATAGGAGGACAAATCCCATATCTGCTCACACCCAAACACCCAAATGATTCGTAACGTACCCAACGACCACCCTTATCATCAACCTTCTTCAAGGAAGACTTTAGATGACATCAAAGCACGCTCTTCCTCACTCGATGAATGCTGTGACTTCAGGTCAAAGGACCACAACACCATAGTCAAATGAGACCTACTTATGACACATTTAAGTAACAATCCACAAAGTAGTCTCAGGTTGGGTCTGTCCAGTACAACTTGTTCACTAACAAGTACCCACGTGATGACTTGATATCACAATATCATGACCTGTGAGAACCGGTCATCAGTCAACACACATGCTAGTCTTAATGTATCATCATCACCCTTAGCTTCTACGATAATACCTCGACTAGGGACCTTTTAAGAATGAAGCTTCGAAATCATAGGCTCTCACATTCAAGTCACGTACTTGATGTCCTATGGAAGCGAACATTCTAAGGGTATTTATCACAAATTTTATTCTATCATATAGAAACAGTATATCATAATAAAAGAACTTGCCATTAATTGTAAAAAGAAATAATTGGTACACAATTCATCATATGAATAAATAATAAACAGCCAACAGAATATATATTTTACATGCAACCCACAAGACTCCCACTAGAGTTGATCACTCAAGTACCGTATACGCATTGATCTAGTATGACCATCATGCTTTCTCCGCGCGAGAGGCTTTGTCAGTGGATCTGCAATATTCTCTTCAGTCGACACTCTGCAAATGTTCACATCTCCTCGTTCGAAAATCTCACGATTAAGATGGAACCGCCGAAGTATGTGCTTGGAGCCCTGATGGGATCTAGGTTCCTTAGATTGTGCAATTGCACCATTGTTATCACAGTAGAGAACTACGGGACCAATAATGCTAGGAACTATATCTAGCTCGCCGATGAATTTCCTAATCCATACAACCTCCTTCGCTGCATTTGCCGCAGCGATATACTCGGCCTCAGTTGTAGAATCAGCTACTGTCACTTGCTTGGAACTCTTCCAGCTCACAGCTCCTCCATTCAGGCAAAACACAAACCCTGACTGAGACTTCGAATCATCCCTATCAGTTTGGAAGTTGGCATCCGTGTAACCACTTACAACGAGCTCTTCCTTTCCACCATACACAAAGAATATATACTTAGTCCTTCTCAAGTACTTCAGGATATTCTTTACGGCTATCCAATGACATTCACCGGGATCAGACTGATACCTGCTAGTCAAGCTCAAAGCAAAAGAGACATCGGGTCGAGTACATAACATTGCATACATAATTAACCCAATTGCCGAAGCATATGGAATCAACTTCATGCGGTCCTTATCTTCACAAGATTTTGTACATTGGTCCTTAGAGAGATTCACACCATGAGACATGGGCAAAAATCCTATCTTGGACTCAAGCATGTTGAACCGCTTCAACACCTTCTCAATGTACGTACTCTGGGTCAAACCCATCAACTTCTTCGATCTATCTCTATAGATCTTAATACCGAGTATGTAAGTCGCTTCACCCAAATTCTTCATAGAAAAGCAGTTCCCTAGGTTGTTCTTAACAACTTTCAGGGTAGGTATGTCATTCCCGATCAGCAGTATGTCATCTACATACAATATCAGGAAGACAATAATGCTCCCACTGATTCGCTTGTAAACACACGATTCATCTTCATTCTTGACAAAACCAAACTCTTTGATCTTCTCATCAAAACGAAGATTCCAACTTCTAGAGGCCTGTTTCAATCCATAGATGGACCTATTCAGCTTGCATATTTTAGTGGCTTCATTTGGGGATACAAAACCCTCGGGTTGTGTCATGTACACTTCCTCAAGGAGGTTTCCATTTAGGAAATCCATTTTGACATCCATCTGCCAGATCTCGTAGTCATAATACGCGGCAATAGCAAGCAATATCCTAATGGACTTTACCATGGCAACAGGGGAAAAGGTCTCATCATAGTCAACACCATGAATTTGCTTGAAACCCTTAGCCACTAGTCGCCCTTTGAATGTCTGTACATTCCCATCCATGTCGGTCTTCTTCTTGAAGACCCACTTGCACCCTATGGGTCGTACCCCTTCAAGTGGTTCCACCAAGTTCCAAACTTGGTTTGTATACATGGAGTCCATTTCGGATTTCATAGCCTCAAGCCATTTGTCGGAGTCCGGTCCATTCATAGCCTCTTGGTAGGTCGCTGGTTGATCATCATGATCCATAAGCAACACATTAACTATTTGAGACACGAGAAATCCATATCTCTCAGGCTCAAATCTTGGTCTACCAGATCTACGTAGGACTTGTGTCTCTTGAGCAGGTTCTCTAGCTACAACATCTTGTAGTCCTGGCTCAGAATCCAATTCAGGTTCATTCACTACTTGTGGTTCTTAAACTTCTTCAAGTTCTACCTTTTGCGTCTTTCTTGACAAGAACTCTTTCTCCAAGAAGACACCCGTCCTTGCGACAAACACTTTGCCCTCAGACGATAGGTAAAAGTAATATCCTTTCGTTTCCTTAGGATATCCCACCAGATAACACTTATCTGATTTGGGTTCCAGCTTGTCAGGCAATTGACGTCGTACGTATGCCTCACAGCCCCAAATTTTAATGAATGACATACTAGGACGCTTCCCAGTCCATATCTCATATGGTGTCTTTAGAACCATTTTCGTCGGAGAGCGATTCAGTGTCATTGCAGCAGTCTCTAAAGAAAAACCCCAAAAGGAAATAGGCAAGTCTGCATGACTCATCATCGACCGTACCATGTCTAACAGAGTATGATTTCTCCTCTCAGACACACCATTATGCTGCGGTGTCCTAGGTGGAGTGAGCTGTGATACAATACCACACTCTTTCAGATGATAACGGAACTCATGACTCAGGTATTCTCCACCTCGATCAGATCGGAGTGCTTTAACCTTTTTACCCAATTGGTTCTCCACTTCATTCTTAAACTCTTTGAACTTTTCAAAAGTTTCGGATTTGCACTTCATAAGATACACGTATCCGTATCTACTGAAATCATAAGTAAATGTAACGAAGTAGAAATACCCACCTCTAGCCATAGAACTCATGGGCCCGCATACATCACTATGTACAACACCCAAGAGATCCTCAGCCCTCTCAGTATAACCAGTGAAAGGGGCTTTAGTCATCTTGCCTAATAAACAAGACTCGCATCGCTCAAATGATTCATAATCAAATGAGTCCAATAGTCCATCTTTATGGAGCTTGGATATGCGCTTCTCGGTTATATGGCCCAAATGACAATGCCAGAGATATGTAGGATTTGAGTCATTTGTTCTCAGTCTTTTATTTGAGAACGCTTCCAAATACCTAGATTTGCACGTACTAGAATAACCTAACTTCTGAAACAACATTCATGGCCAAAACCTCCCTCTGATACCACTGTTGGGTTTTCTACAACCATACATCATATGTAGGCGCAGCGGAAATAACGAGAACAACCCAAAAGAGTTTCGGATCGGGCCATGAAAATGAATCAAGAAGTAATCAAAAATACAAGGCATAAATTACCTTAGTGGAGTTGGATCAAATCCAACCTAGATGCTCCAAGAAGAAAAGTCCTATCGTCGGCTATGCGAGAGTCCTTACATAGAATAATGTCTACGTCTCTACAGCAGTTCACACGAGCCGGGAGAAGAAGACTGCACCTTGCGCTTCCACGAACTGCTAGATTCGTTCCAGGAAGAGCAATCGCGGCGACGATCGCCGGAAGGGAGATCTGCGGAGACGAACGGGGCGGCGGAACTCTTCCGTCTAGGGTTCGGGAGGAACTCTTCCGTCGGCTCCTCTTTTGTTCACATAAGAATGTAGAACCCTTAAAACAAGTTCTATTTATACCCGAAGCATAAACAGACCTAGAAGAATCGCTATCCGCAGTCCGTACAGAAAATTGGGGTTTCTGTAACAATTCGTCGGGATTTCACGAATCAGCATTCGTCGAGTTTCCACAGAACAATTCGACGAATTCCGACGAATCATATCCGATGAATTCCGACGAATCATATCCGACGAATTCCGACGAATCATATCCGACGAATTCCGACGAATTCTGACAGCAACATTTGCTTTACCTCCCCGATTCAATATGGTGATTGGTAACCTTTACCAACACAGTAAATCTTCCAACTTCTCCACATGCTCTTATGTGCGACCCTGCAGGCTCATATCGCGTTGGCAGTGAGATTACATGTTTGACCACTTCTAGATCACAATGGTAACTCCAACACCCACCACCTTCATGCACATGCAAGCATGTTCTACTATATCCCGAGCCATAAAACCCCCCGGGCTAACCTGCCCGTCATCATAACTTTCTGATCCAACGGCTCGCCGGACCAACCCGTCCGTACCAACAAGCTTCACTGAGTCACAAGCTCACCGGACTAACTAGTCTGCTGCTTCAACCACGAGCCTACCGCTCGTAAAACTGAACCAACGAACCTCCCGTAACAACGGGGTGTGGGTGTGCGCGTTATTAAGTTAATCTTGTATATCAACTTATCCCTACAATTTATGGTTTATCTTGGACTTCCTGAGGATTACCCTGTAAGGGGCTCGCTACGGTACTAGGAACTATAATGGGATGACACCACAACACCCCCTTTCTCAAGACACTTAATGTTGTTGGTATCTACCCATAATATTACCCCTCTTAACACTTCACTTGAATTGCTCTACGTATTTTATGACCTTCTAAGGGGAAAGACGATCTTTCGTCGGTCCCGGACACCACCTTACCCATAACTCTCCAAGCACACCCTCATCACCTAAACTACTTTTGGTGACCTTCAATCTCTTCAACCTGACCATGTGCAACAACTACATGCCACTTCCACTTGGTAGGCCCCTAAATACCCAAGTTTCACATTTTACTATACGCAGACCAAACTAACTATATGAAGCTAATAAGTAGGTGTACTCCAAATGTTCATCCAACTGACTCAAGATATTTACTAGAGGTCTATCATGATGTTTCAAAACTAAATCCAGAGAATCATAGTTTTCCTTAATTATTTGCATTTATTAACATTTCTCCAATATTTGCCAAGTATGAATATGAGCATGAAGTGTAAGGTATTCTTATGATATGGCTCCCATAAAATTAAGATAAATCTATCATGCCAAAATATTAGTAAGTAATGAATATCAAAATTTTACAGTAAGGAAATGTCCTCTATTTTTAATATTTAACTTCTATCCAAACTTGAAGATTTATGGAGGAACTACCAAGAATACTTATGCCAAAATTAGGGAAAAATTACCAGACCTCAATTGTGTCCAGAAAAGCTAAATTACAGAGTTTCACAATTTATGGGAATCATTTTCTCACTGAAATAATTAATCCAAATAATACCTAATTTGCACATGTTGTGAAGTAGCCTACTGATAACAATTTCCAAAAATTATATAAAAATTCACAGAGCTTCCTAGTGCTCTGAAATGTCCTATCACCAAGTTGCACATTTTTCCAGAGAGTTGTGGACCCTTGATTATATTTCTTAAGATTGAGACAAAATAGGTGCCTTGAGGATGAAGTACGAGTTAAATCATAAAATAAATTATACAAAAATTACCATGGGTGTAAAATATGATTAAAAAGGCACCACCAAGATTTCATCTTCATCCAAGATTATTTGTGCATGTAAATATCTCTTAAAAGAAGTTTACCTAAAGGGGTTATGACCTAATTTAGGGGGAATAAATTCTCCTAAAATTCTCTCAAAATTCCATAGGGCATAAATACAACCCATGAACATATCTCTTAGGTTCCATGGCCATTCTATAGCTGTTGACCACATGTCCTTCACAAAGCTCTATATGCACCCCAAGGGGTAATTCTAGGGTCCTAGGGCATACCCACCTCCACACCACCCCAAACCACTCATGGGGGTGTTTTGAGTGACCCTAAACCAGTGCCCAAGGTTTCACCTCACGGTGAGGAGATTTGACCATACTACCCCAAGATAAACACCATTCCCTAATTTTGACCTAATAAGACCCAACTTGGTTTAACCAATTTCCAAAATAAAATCAGTCCCAATTGGGCTGCGATTTTTACCAGGGTCAGGTGATAACCCTAAGAAGTACCCACCAAAATTTGGAGGGCATTGGAGGTCATTTGATCCACTAAATAATTAATATTTGATTTATGAAATTATTACAAAAACCATAGAAAAAGGTTCTCCTAAAATTCCCATCTCTGGGTATATGTGTGGGTAGGTGTAAATTGCCTAGGTTTCAATTTTTAAGTCAATCCCATAACCCAGTCAAAAGTTATTCAAGAAATGGTGGCTGTACTACAATAGGGACCAGTCCTAACAAAATGGACCTACAGGGAGCTACAGAACTCCTTTTGGGGTGAAATTAATTTTAAAATAAAGTAGACTCCAAGGGCTACAACTTTGTTGTTGACCACTTTTTCATTTGAGGGGTTCTAGTATTTTTTTAATAATTAAAATGAAATACTACAGGAAGTATGACAAAATGTGTTGGAACAAGTCTTTGTGTTCGACGAAATCCGACCTACGTTCGACGAAACTGTTCTGCATTCGACGAACGCCGTGCTTCTGTGCGCTCGACAAAATCCGATATTCGTTCGACGAAATCTGTTCTGCTTTCGACGAATGCCGTGCTTCAGTGCGCTCGATGAAATCCGATCTTCATTCAACGAAATCTATTATGCGTTCGATGAATGCCGTGCTTCAGTGCGTTCGATGAAATCAGTTCTCCGGCCAGTTCAACATATCATCTCTCAGTTCGACGAATTAATTTAGTTCGACAAATTATATCAGTTTAGTGAATTAATTCCGTTTGACGAACTCTGGGTTCAGTTCGACGAACTCAACTATCAGATCGACGAACTCCAGGGTGTGTTCGAAGAATGAATTCCGGGTTCTGTTTGATGAACTCAACTATCAGTTCGATGAACTCCAGGGTGTGTTCGACGAATGAATTCGGTTCAACGAACTCCGGATTCAGTTCGACAAACTTCTTATACTCGGATCGATGGATCCGACGGCTCAAGTATTTTTAACAAACTAATCTATGTATAACAAAATATGTGACAGAAATACATATATCATAACATTTAATATGAAAATCTTGCACAAATCTTGAAGCAGAATGGACGACATCCATTTGTCTTCTTCTTCTGGTCGACGACCAGGATTAATCGCACCTGGAGCTCCTTCATCCTTGTTTTCCCGGTCACCTAAGCGCCGCCCCGGCCGGCCAATACCACCACCACCTTCGTTGAGGTGGTGGCCGGCGATTTGAGGTGGTTGTCCGGCCGGAGGTGGCTGGAATAGGGGTATGGAGGCAGGATTAAAGCTCCAAAAATGGAGCTCTTGGACTACGCAATTGGGGACCAATTTGCCCAAATACTTGCAGGCTACCTGATGGGATCTATCCACAGAGAGAGAGGACAAGAACCAGACCTATGTGGAGCCTTGAAGCTTGCCGATTGGGTGGTCCTCCATGGCCAGCCTCAAGCTTTTGGGTGCCATGTCAACTCCTATCTTGGGGGCTCGAATTCTTCAGGTAAGGTGTGGAAACTCCTCCTCTCCATCCGCTGAAGTAGTTATATGGGTTAGTTGGGGAGGGGGAAGAGTGTAACTCCTAATTGCCATGAATGACCATTAATGGCCATTTTTGGCCAAGTGAAAACTCCTCAAATTCCCCCCTCTATGTGGCCGGGAATGGCCATTAAACTCCTCCAAATTGATTGGGGAAACTAAATGGAGACATTAGAGGAGGAAATGGTGGCTATTGATCTCCCTAAGCCATGAATGTCATTAATCCCTCTCTCTCTCTCTCCTCCATTCTTGGAGAAAATGAGATTTCTTTCTCCTAATCACCATTTACAGAAATTGAGTAATAACTCCTGGTATTCATCAGTCTCCTAAGCTAATGGGCTACTCCAATTAGGCATAGCCCAAGTGGATTAGGCTTGATTAAGTCAAATAGGTCATTTTGACCCAAATTTAGTGTGGAGTTGACTTTGGTCAATTTGACCATTTTGGTTGACCCCAATGGGTCCTTGGTGCTCTAAGGGGATCCCTTAATAGGTTAGGTATGTCATGGTGGGGTCAAAGGGTCAAGGTGAGGCCCTTAAGTCCAACCCTATGCTTGATAACTAGATATTGCTATTTGCAGACCAAGGTACTTTTCCCCTTCAAGCCTAAGGCCAAGTGATCTCTTCAAGCTTCCTAGGGTTTTATCAAGACAAACCCACTCTAGGGGTCTAGTTGTTTGGGGGATGTTACAAATCCCAATAAACAAAAAAAAAATTCATCCACGAAATTCAGGTTAGGCCTGCGGGGTTTCTACTGCAAGTGATTGTATGTAACATCCCCTAAGAATTGAGGTTATTTCTAACTCGAAGAGCACCGACAATCTCTGCCACACCAGTTCTAGTGGCTCTCAGGTGAATCAATCGATCGGAGGCTACCGGGCCATCTATAGTATAAATTTGCTGCTCCAGCCGTAGTAGAGCTCTCCTAAGGGAGGAGACATGGAAGACGTCGTGCAATCCCGCTAACTCCGGTGGCAACTCCAGTATATAAGCCAACATGCTGATCCACTCCAGGACCCTGTAAAGCCCCATCTATCTCAGACTGAGCTTCTTCTGCCTGCGAACACGCAAGACTCCCTGCATCAGACGTATCTTACGGAACACCCGGTCTCCAAACTGGAACTCTACTTGACGATACCACACATCATAATACCTGACCTGGCAGCTCTGGTCCCCAACATCCTAACTCAAATCAGTCACACCTGGGCATCTGTGTCCTCCATAAATTCTGAGCCGAGTGCCTTGGGATCCTCATCCTGGATCTAAGATAGTGGAGTCCTGCGCCTTCGTCCCTCTGAGGGTGGAAAGTTGTGCTGACGTCAACCAAGAGCCCAGATAATCCTGGACTGATCTTCACCTTTTGGACGTATACCGTCCATCTTGATTCGACATGATCGTCCTGGTCACACTATGATAATGAACAAACATCTCATGAAATCCCATCAAACACCAATTGGAGCGTCCTTCCGTCCTGAGGTGACCCTAGCTACCTTGGTCAGTCTATCCTAAATGTTTTAAATAAACTTGTGCCCGGAGTGGGGATGTGGTAACCTATGTATGAAATCCATAATTATATCCTCGAACTTCCACTCTAACCTGGGCAGTGACTGTGGTAGTTCTCCAAAGACATTTGCACCTGGCCTTCACCAGCTGGCAAGCCTCACAGTGCGTCACAAAACCTATGTTGTCTTGCCTCATTCCGGGGAAATATACATCCTGCAATACACCATCTTTCCGGTGACTACAACTCTTGTTTATATGGGCAGAGAACGCTTCTATAAAGTTTTCTCCGCATGTTTAGGTTCTTATTCCTTCAAGTACGTCCGAGTGATCAATCATCCCCGCACTACAACTTATCCAGTTCATACCATTGGTGGGACTGATCAGATCATCAGGCATCCCAATCATCCTCAAAATTTAAGTAGGGGTGACTCGTGAACTTTTATGAGTATATGTTAACCAATCATCACTAGTATCAATGTTTGTAAGATGGCTCACAATCATTTTCTATATGGAGTTTGGTTCATAAGGTATACGGGTAAAATCTTTTGAAACCCTAAGATTTTCACAAGTCAATTTCATTAAGGAAATATCATCACGTTTATTTCACCAAATTCTTATCACTTCCACATATGCGAGTCTTGATCACTTTCGAATGGTCCAAAGTCAGATAAACTTAGATCGTTCTTATCATAGTAAACTCAAACACTATATTCTAATTCCAACAAGTTATCGCCTAAGATCACATGTTATCCGTCATCATAGCTCCCAAGGTATAAGGGCTATTATTGTAGTTAAAATCTTCTACCATGATAGGGCGTGATTTATAATGAATCATAAGTTAATCACTTCTGAAAGTCCCAAACTACTAGAACTTTCAAATATAACTAAAGCTTGCACGACCTAATTTCAGTTCCCAACTTCCAGAAAGGCATCTGCATCCCTAAGTGACTAAACCTAGGAACTTTACATTTCTAATGCTTCAACTAAGGTCAAGTCATTGCTCGATCTACGATGTCCTTTCATTGTCCTGGTAATACTTCAGATCATCATTCTACACCTACTGTTAGACCATCTCATCTTTGCCTGCGTAACGTTGAATAAGATCGACCTCAAAATCACTATGTTTACGACGCAACATCTTCTAAATTAGATCCAAAGGAAACCCAAGTCAGTAACTAATTTGCCCAATAAACAAAAGGTAAGCCCCAATAAACAAAAGATAAGCCACTATCTATTTTGGGCTAAGTATCTTCGGTGTCACTTTGTTATATTCTTCCTAGGTATGCAAACAATCCTTAGGGCTCACAACCTTAGAGTTGGGGTTCCTTCTTGAGGCTCATTGGTATACTCCACACCATAGACTCTTCCAGGTACCTTCTACGACAAACTTTTCAAGGTCAACATGTGACTCACTCCCAAACGGGTATCTTCTGAACTTGAATTCTTATCTGACCCTCGGTGTTTTTCGTGGTGGTTGACTCAATATAATCATGTCACTGATATGAGGGTTGAGTTTACGAGTCCCATACCATTCTGCTTATGTGTCAATCTCTCTTTCTCAAGCCTCTTTGGGGTATCCTCGTATCATAACCAAATTCATACCTACGGTCTATTTCAGACTAGGGCATAGTATAAATTGTCAAGGTAAATCATGTGTCCTCGTGGGGTTGAGTCTAACTCATTGACTAAAGGACTATCTAAGGAGATCTTTGCAGCGGGAGGTATTCCTTGCTGGGGCAGGGTTCGTCGTAGGCTACAAAAGAAAACTTGCTAATAGGTTCAGTTAAACGTGGACCTTTTCATGTGATTTCCCCATATGGGCATACCATTGCTTCCGCCGCTTAGTTTGTCCTCAAGCTAAACTCGCGCGGGGTGGCCCAGGGTTTGTGGACTTCTTTTCTTCGGATCGAGGTTTGCTTTGATACCACTTTGGAAGACCCCATTTTTTCTTTCAAAAACCCTGGTCTTATGCCCAGAAACCGCCGTTTTGCGGTGACACCATCAAACGGGAAGGTCGCCACTACAAAGCGCCGATCCTGCCGTCCATTTCGATCACAGAAGAAGAAAAGTATAAGCGAAAAATAGAAGTTCAAGTCCACAAATCACATGCTATATGTAATAAATGTCCACATAATATAACTGAAATAACAAAGGTTACAATAATAAAGGGCTCATGCCCTGTACATCATGTCCTCACTACAAGATCACTAATGGAAGCTAACTACTAATCACTCCCTGATCCTGAATCTGGTGCTCCTGTAATAGACTGGCCCGCCTCCGTCTGCACCGGCCACTAGTGCTTCTGCGTCTCTTCGATCCCCTAAAATGATATGTTCCATCGACCGTTAGTCAAAAAGACTAAGCCTTATGTTCCCCACCCCACCCCCAATGGCTCCTCGGCACCGTGTGGGAGGATGAAGCAGAGGACAACAAGGGTTATAACAAAGAGCAGATGACGGTGAATCTAACTACGAAAAGTTCTACCACTACACATGTGTATACAGATAATTGAAGCAGTAATAGAGCATGGTAAAGAACAAGTAAAGAATAGTAAGTAAAGTATGTACATAGTGGAAAATTAACCATTGATTTATAGGAATGCCCATACAAACCTATAGACCAAGGGGTTGTTTAGCAAGGCCTATCGTATAAAGAGTCCCATAACCAATTTATACGATAGGGCTAGGGGTTGAAATGCAATGTTTATGCTATGTTCACACAAGTGCAACTCACACACCTCGACTTTATGCGCACAGACCTTTAGTTCCCCTTATTGGAGCTAGCAAGACTCCCAGGATACTCTCGTAGTGGCAAATAGAAGCGGTGGGTTGGGCCTTGCCCACCTCTAGGTTGGTATTCACACTACCTAAACTAGACCTATCGTACGCCTCAACGCAAAACAGCGGAGCATCTGCGTACTCTTACTGACTGGACCACCAGACTTTTATGGCTATGTGCAAATTCCACACTTGCCGAGTCAATGTATCGACGTTGGTGTGAACGACCGTCCAATACCGAAGACCCACCACCTTCATGCACATGCAAACATGTTCTACTATATCCCGAGCCATAACCCCCTCCCCCCGGCTAACCTTCCCATCATCATAACTTTCCGAGCCAATGGCTCACCGGACCAACCCGTCCGTACCAACAAGCTTCACTGAGTCACAAGCTCACCGGACTAACTAGTCTACTTCTTCAACCACGAGCCTACCGCTCGTAGAACCGAACCAACTAACCTCCCATAACTACGGGGTGGGGGTGTTTGCGTTATTAAGTTAATCTTGTATATCAACTTATCCCTACAATTTATGATTTATCTTGGACTTCCCGAGGATTACCCTGTAAGGGGCTCGCTATGGTACTAGGAGCTATAATGGGATGACACCCCAAAGCCCCCTTTATCAAAACACTTAGTGTTGTTGGTATCTACCCATAAGATTACCCCTCTTAACACTTCACTTGAATTGCTCTACGTATTTTATGACCTTCTAAGGGGAAAGACGATCTTTCGTCGGTCCCGTACACCACCTTACCCTTAACTCTCCAAGCACACCCTCATCACCTAAACTCCTTTTGGTGACCTTCAATCTCTTCAACCTGACCATGTGCACCAACTACATGCCACTTCCACTTGGTAGGCCCCTAAATACCCAAGTTTCACATTTTTACTATACGCATACCAAACTAACTATATGAAGCTAATAAGTAGGGGTACTCCAAATGTTCATCCAACTGACTCAAGATATTTACTGGAGGTCTATCATGATGTTTCAAAACTAAATCCAGAGAATCATATTTTTCCTTAATTATTTGCATTTATTATCATTTCTCCAATATTTGTCAAGTATGAATATGAGCTTGAAGTGTAAGGAATTCTTATGATATGGCTCCCATAAAATTAAGATAAATATATCATGCCAAAATATCAGTAAGTAATGAATATCAAAATTTTATAGTAAGGAAATGTCCTCTATTTTTAATATTTAACTTCTATCCAAACTTGAAGATTTATGAAGGAACTACCAAGAATACTTATGATAAAATTAGGGAAAAATTACCAGACCTCTATTGTGTCCAAAAAAGCTTAATTACAGAGTTTCACAATTTATGGGAATCATTTACTCACTGAAATAATTAATCCAAATAATTCCTAATTTGCACATGTTGTGAAGTAGCCTACTGATAAAATTTTCCAAAAATTCTATAAAACTTCACAGAGCTTCCTAGTGCTCTGAAATGTCCTATCACCAAGTTGCACATTTTTCTAGATAGTTTTGGACCTTTAATTATATTTCTTAAGATTGAGACAAAATAGGTGGCTTGAGGATGAAGTACTAGTTAAATCATAAAATAAATTATACAAAAATTACCAGGGGTCTAAAATATGATTAAAAAGGCACCACCAAGATTTCATCTTCATCCAAGATAATTTGTGCATGTAAATAGCTCTTAAAAGAAGTTTAACTAAAGGGGTTATGACCTAATTTAGGGGGAATAAATTCTCCTAAAATTCTCTCAAAATTCCCTAGGGCATAAATACATCCCATGAACATATCTCCTAGGTTCCATGGCCATACCTTTTGACCACATGTCCTTCACAAAGCTCTATATGCACCCCAAGGGGTAATTCTAGGGTCCTAGGGCATACCCACCTCCACACCACCCCAAACCACTCATGGGGGTGTTTTGAGTGACCCTAAACCAGTGTCCAAGGTTTCACCTCATGGTGAGGAGATTTGACCATACTACCCCAAGATAAACACCATGCCCTAATTTCGACCTAATAAGACCCAACTTGGGTTAACCAATTTCCAAACTAAATCAGTCCCAATTAGGCTGAGATTTTTACCAGGGTCAGGTGATAATCCTAAGAAGTACCCACAAAAATTTGGAGGGCATTGGAGGTCATTTGACCTACTAAATAATTAATATTTGATTTATGAAATTATTAAAAAAACCTTAGAAAAAGTTTCTTCTAAAATTCCCATCTTTGGGTATGATGTGTGGATAGGTGTAAATAGCCTAGGTTTCAATTTTCAAATCAATCCCATAACCCAATCAAAAGTTATTCAAGAAATGGTGGTTGTCCTATACTAGGGACCAGTCCCCACAAAATGGACCTACAGGGAGCTACAGAACTGCTTTTGGGGTGAAATTAATTTTAAAATAATGTAGACTCCAAGGGCTACAACTTTGTTGTTGACCACTTTTTTCATTTGAGCGGTTCTAGTATTTTAAATAATTAAAATGAAATACTACAGGAAGTATGACATAATTTATTGGAACAAGTCTCTGCGTTCGACGAAATCCGACCTATGTTCGATGAAACTACTTTGCGTTCGACGAACGCCATGCTTCAGTTCGCTCGACGAAATCTGATCTTCGTTCGACAAAATCTGTTCTGCGTTCGACGAACGCCGTGCTTCAGTGCGCTCGACGAAATCTGATCTTCGTTTGACGAAATCTATTCTGTGTTCGATGAATGTCGTGCTTTAGTGCATTTGACGAAATCAGTTCTCCAGCCAGTTCAGTAGATCATCTCTCAGTTCGATGAATTAATTCTGTTCGACGAATTATATCAGTTCGGCGAATTAATTCCGTTCGACGAACTCCGGGTTCAGTTCGACGAACTCAACAATCAGATCGACGAACTCTAGGGTGTGTTTGACGAATGAATTCCGGGTTCAGTTCGACGATCTCAACTATCAGTTCGATGAACTCCAGGGTGTGTTCGACGAATGAATTCTGTTCGACAAACTCCGGATTCAGTTCGACGAACTCAACTATCAGTTCGACAAACTTCTTCTACTCAGATCGACGGATCCGACAGCTCAAGTATTTTACCAAACTAATCTATGTACAACAAAATATGTGACATAAATACATATATCATAACATTTAATATGAAGATCTTACACAGATCTTGAAGCAGAGCGAACGACATCCGTTTGTCTTCTTCCTCTGGCCGATGGCCAGGATTAACCGCACCTGGAGCTCCTTCATCCTTGTTTTACCGGCCATCTAAGCGCTGCCCCGGGCGGCCAATGCCACCACCACCTTCGTTGAGGTGGTGGTGGGCGATTTGCGATGGTTGGTCGGCCGGAGGTGGCCAGAACAGGGGTATGGAGGTGGGATTAAAGCTCCAAAAATGGAGCTCTTGGCCTACCCAATTGGGGACCAATTGGCCCAAATCCTTGCAGGAAACCTGATGGGATCAATACACAGAGAGAGAGGAGAAGAACCAGACCTGTGTGGAGCCTTGAAGCTTGCCGATTGGGTGGCCCTCCATGGCTGGCCTCAAGCTTTTGGGTGCCATGTCAACTCCTGTCTTGGGTGCTCGAGTTCTTCGGGTAAGGTGGGGAAACTCCTCCTCTCCATCCACTGAAGGAGTTATATGGGTTAATTGGGGAGGGGGAAGAGTGTAACTCCTAATTGCCATGAATGGCCATTAATGGCTATTTTCGGCCAAGTGAAAACTCCTCAAATTCCCCCCTCTATGTGGCCGGGAATGGCCATTAAACTCCTCCAAATTGATTGGGGAAACTGAATGGAGACATTAGAGTAGGAAATGGTGGCTATTGATCTCCCTAAGCCATGAATGCCATTAATCCCTCTCTTTCTCTCTCCTCGATTCTTGGAGAAAATGAGATTTCTCTCTCCTAATCACCATTTACAGAAATTGAGTAATAACTCCTGGTATTCATCAGTCTCCTAAGCTAATGGGCTACTCCAATTAGGCCTAGCCCAAGTGGATTAGGTTTGATTAAGTCAAATAGGTCATTTTGACCCAAATTTATTGTGGAGTTGACTTTGGTCAATTTGACCATTTTGGTTGAACCCAATGGGTCCTTGGTGCTCTAAGGGGATCCCTTAATAGGTTAGGTATGTCATGGTGGGGTTAAAGGGTCAATTTGAGGCCCTTAAGTCCAACCCTATGCTTGTTAACTAGATATTGCTATTTGCAGACCAAGGTACTTTTCCCCTTCAAGCCTAAGGCCAAGTGATCTCTTTAAGTTTCCCTAGAGTTTTGTCATGACAAAACCTCTATAGGGGTCTAGTTGTTTGGGGGATATTACAAAGGCGACGACCCGTCCTCTCCCGGCGCTCGCCGGATGGTCTTCGCCTTCTTAGTCTGATGCGGAGGCGGAGGCGGAGTAGGTTCCTGAGAGATCCAAGATGCGAGCACAGTAGCTTTGGACTTTTGGCCCGCCTGCGAGGCTTTAAAGTGAGCCAATATCTATTCCCTCTTAGAAAAATTGAGTAGGACCGCGGAGAGCAGCGAGATAGGAAGGAATGAGAAAAAAGCTCATGTATCGGTCTGGGAGGATAATATTTATAGCTGTGGGCGTGGGGCCTACCAAAAGATTCTTACCACGTCATCAAGAGGTTGGTGAACACCAGGGGTTGGACGTTTCTTCGCGAGCCTAAGATATCCTCACAAAGAGCGGGGATTGTGTATAACCACGATGTCCGCCATGTGGAAGGCAAAGACAAAGGAATCAACAAATGAAAAGAAGTCAGAAGGAGGGCGAGCCAGATGGCCGGGCGAGTCGGGCTCTCGCCGGCCATCGGTGAGCGAGCCAAAACTCTTGGCTCGCGAGAATGGTCCTTGTGGGCGACTCACCCACGAAGGGTCTAAGGGTGATTTTACCTGGAAGCCCCGGGTTGGTCTGCAGTTAGCCCCTCCAAACAGCGGGAGTTTGGCTATTGGCAGACCACTCTGGGCTGCGTATAGTGAAACCAAAAGGCAGAATCCCGCAATTGGCAGACCGGACTTAAAAAACTATAAATAGACCTTGAATGGCACCTGGGGAGGCATTCCAATCTTAGTACTCTGAGCTTCCTTCTCCCTAGGTTACTTTGGTTTAGCTCTCAGGCTCTCGAAGGTGCCAAGTCTCGACTTTGGCTTGGGAGGGGAAGCGCTCAAAGATCTTTCGGGTGTGTGGTGGGACCTCCTCGCTGCGACCAAGGGTATATTCTTAGTTCTGAGTCTCCGGCTGGTTCCTTCCGAGGAATTAGTAAGTGCTAGCTGCCCATCTTCATCGAGGGCTCGAGCTCCACAAAGAAACCAAGTCCTGGTTTCTACAGTGCAGCAAACAGTAAGAGAAATATTGATAATTATAAAAAACTGTATATTGATATTTATTAAGAGTCTTAAGAGTAGTCTTATGCAAAAAGTTTGTAATTTTTGGAGATGTCTTGATAGCTCAAATTGCATACAACTTTAGCATGTTTCATATAACTCATCCTAAGATGTCTAAGACTCCTAATTCCAACCTTAACATTTGAAACCTTGCAAGATTTTTTGGAGATCTCTAGGTGGATCAAATTTGCATGAAACTTTGGCTTTTTCAAATACTTGTATTTTACAAAATTATTTAAGCACAAAAAAAGATAATTATGCAAACACAAGAGGTCATTTTCGAACAACCCAAATAAAGATGATTTAAGTGATATGTAAAAAATGTTCATGTAATGAGTAATATATATATGTCCTAAGATTAAAAACTACCCGGACTAAATGTCTACACCTTAGCCCCGTACTAAGTGATAATGGGCATGAGGAGCTGCACACATGCCGTAGGTTGGGGTGTTAATCCTATATGCACACACTAAAGAAAGCTCAACCTAGCACTCTTTCCCCTCAGTGCCTCACAAGGCCCCACTGGAACCCTCCTTGGTTAAGGACAAGACATGACTTAGAGGTTAGGTCTCTAATGCATGCAACCCTACGCCACCGCTATTGTGAGATATGAAGTCAAAGGTGAATAATCCTTGGACAACCTATACTTTTAAACTATAGGTTGATTTATAAACTATGGTTTTTGCTTAATGTGAAGAATTATAGAAACATATAAAGCCCATAGTTTTCTACTTTTATGAGATGACGATATGCGATAACTAGCACAAGTACTAATATTCAAATAATACTAGTATGATGAGTTTGGGTTTAATGTCACGTCATAAGATTGACATTAATATTTCATGTATTCCAAAATAGAGTTTTAAATTATAGATCTAGAATAATGTGATGATTTAGTTTGATTTATTCTTATTATTACAAAGTTGATTCTAGAGTCTATACATATATGAGATACATACAATCAATAGCAAAGCATATCAATACAGCAAATAATGTAAAGATTATTCATATTTTTATCATAAGATTCATAATTCCTAGGTGATAGACATTATAGATTTGAGACATTTCTTGATAGAACATGAATTATGATTTATGATTATAGAGAAATTTTCATAGAATATATGTTAGATCATCATGATATATGTGAATTCTATTCCCTCTAGACTTATGGCAATATGATTTGGTGATTTTCTTTTGAATGATCAAGTTTGATTTGTAAGTCTAGAAAATGATGATCATGCAATCATATCAAAGACAAAGATCCACATATATATAGTTTTGAAATTTATAATAAAATTGCATTCA
>JAWHQI010001232.1:0-100064 GCA_033032865.1 Dactylorhiza incarnata | reverse complement strand
CCCCCCCCCCCCCCCCCCCCCCCCCCCCCCCCCCCCCCCCCCCCCCCCCCCCCCCCCCCCCCCCCCCCCCCCCCCCCCCCCCCCCCCCCCCCCCCCCCCCCCCCCCCCCCCCCCCCCCCCCCCCCCCCCCCCCCCCCCCCCCCCCCCCCCCCCCCCCCCCCCCCCCCCTCTCGCCCAGCCAGGAGGCGAGGAGGGGGAGGGGCGGTTCGCCCCCCCCCCTCTCCCGGCTAGGAGGCTTCCCTCTCGCAGCCCAGTTTTGGCTATTCACAGTCCAGTGGTCTGCGTTTAGTGCTTCAGAACAGCGGGATTTGGCTATTCGCAATCCAGTTTTGGCTATTCGCAGTCCAGATCCGAAAATCCTATAAATAGGACCAAGGGGGCACCATTTGAGGGATCCGGTTTTTAGGCTAGCTCTCTCTCCCTCTCTCTCCCTCCCCAAATCTCTCCAGTGGGGTGAGGAGAGCTTCCAGTGGTGCCCAAGCTTAGTAGTGGCTTGGGAGGGGAAGTTCCTAAGGGGCTTCTGGGTATGTGGCGGGACCTCCCCACTAAGCCCTTGGTCCAGTTCCTAGTTCCAACACCTTCAACCTAGAGCTCTCCCTTGGGAGGAGTAAGGATTGGTCGCCCCTCGGCTAGCTGAGGGCCCCGAATTCCACAGAGACTAAGTCTTGTTCGCAAGTCTCGGTTTCAACAAACCTCAAAACCTAAGTTTCACATTTTTCCAGGGAGTATTTATCCATGATTACTATTTAATAAGAGTGGGGTGTCAATAAGGGTTTACACTACAACTACCATCTACATGTCATAATAAATTCTGATAAAATCACAGTAGCTCAATATTGATCTAAAACCTTCAAAGCCTAAGTTTCACATTTTTTCAGGGAGTATTTATCCATGATTACTATTTAATAAGAGTGGGGTGCCAAAAAGGATTTACACTACAACTACCATCTACATGTCACAATAAATTCTGATAAAATCACAGTAGCTCAATATTGATCTAAAACCTTCAAAGCATAAATTTCACATTTTTTCAGGGAGTATTTATCCATGATTACTATTTAATAAGAGTGGAGTGCCAATAAGGATTTACACTACAAGTACCATCTACAGGTCACAATAAATTCTGATAAAATCACAGCAGTACAATATTGACCTAAAAACTTCAGAACCTAAGTTTCACATTTTTCCAAGGAATTTTTACCCATAATTACTATTTAATACAAGTGGTGTGCCAATAAGGTTTTACACTACAACTATCATCTACAGCTAACAATAAATTCTGATAAAATCACAGTAGTACAATATTGACCTAAAAACTTCAGTGCCTAAGTTTCATAATATTCCATGTTGATTTTACCCCAAAAATTCCATTAATTTATAGGTATGACAATTTAAATTAAATAGAAAAACTTAATGATTCTAGCTCTAACGACCCCCAAACTCTAGGGTTTGGATTGTTAGGTCACCCTACTTGCATGGCCAAGGTTTTAGTGACATGCAAGGTGATTTTCACCTTCAAACCTAACTAAAATTTCAACAAGACCAAAATGGTTATTATCACCCAAATTCCCCTTTTAAGTAGAGACATGCAATGTGAATTTACCCTACATGCTGAGATCCATTTGGTCTCAAATTTTGACCATAGACTAATATTGGCTAGATGGGCATGACACCCAAATTTGAGGTCAGTTGGATTATATATATATCCAATAATGCCACTTATTTGATTTTTCACATTTTAGATAAAACAATAGAAAAATCAACACCTAAAAATCTGATTTTTGGGTGCAAGCTGGATATATGTCACATTCATGCATGACCAAAATCTCAAGTCCATCTGACTTATATTTTAAGATATATACACTAATCAATTTCTCGTTTCTATTTTGACCAGCCTCACTAAAATGAGTGTTGTGGGTCCTACACTGACCCAAATGGTCTGATTCAACTTTCAAATGAAAGTAGACATCCAGATCTATGATTCCTATCTCTGGACATTTTTCAAAATATGGCCTCTAAGGGCCTCAATTTCTGCTTACAAAAATCGGTTACAAGTGTGACAAAAATCATTCAAATGAATTTAATTAAATATTTGGTCTGCGTTTAACCGATGCGCGCGATCGGACGGCTGTGATTTCGTCTTCCTCATGGCGCCAAGGGCCAGGATTTCTCGCGGTTGGGCCTTCTTGCAGGCCATTTTCCGGCGGCTACGGGAGGTTTCCAGCGAAACGCTCCCGCCACCACCACCAGTCGACATGCGACTGGTGGTGGCCGATTGACCTGGGGTGGCCAGAGTAGGGCTCCGACACCTTTCGTTTTTGTGGCTAAGAACATGGAAATTACAAAGTGGAACCGCCATTACATGGCTCAATTCGACGGGAGGAGAGAAAAGATGCTAGCACAGGAGGAGGGGGAAAGAAACTTGACTGATTTCGAACTCCAAGGGGTGAATCCAAGCTTTCCATGGCCGACCTTGAGCTCCAAATTTCCTTGGTCGATCTCCCTCCTCAGTGGTCGATTCCTTTCAGGACCTTGGGGCTTCTGCTTCTCTCGGGTTTCTGAAGGGGATGGTGAGCTCAGTTGAGAGAGATTGTGAGTATTAAGTGGGTTGCCATTAATGGAACCTCTCGGCTAACCAATGGGGTCCATAATTCCCTCCCAGCTGGCCACCCATGTGCATGAATTCGGCTGGAATTAATTGTGGGGGCTGAGAGGAGGTGTTGGGAGAAGGAATTAGAGCCATGTGGAGCTCATTCCATGCAAGGCCATTAGTGTGGCCGGCAAGGTGAAGTTAAGCTCTCTCCTTCCCCCTCTCAGATGCTGCCATGTCAGCTCAAGCCTGCTGGGAATTCTTGAGTGAGCTCAGAGATGAGCTTTGGGGGAAGAATTGAGTGCCAATTGGCACTCAATCTATGATCCCCTCATTTGTCCCCATATGGAATTGGTGTTTTCCCCCTTTTAACCCCTTGCATGTCCCCCAATTCGAAATTCAGAGGGCAATTCAGGTCCTTGGGTGTGTGGGCTGCTGGATGGGCCTTGTTGGAGGGCCCTAGCCCACTCCACCTTGGCTTGGGTTAGGTTCAAGCTCACTTAATCAAAATATGCCAAATTGAGGAATTGGGTTTGGGCTTGATTAAGGCTCACACCCTTCAATGTGACTGACCCACATTATTGTATTGGACCCTATGGACCCATTCCAAGAGAAATTGAGTCATGGTGGGGTCATATGGGGATTGATTGCACTTATATGCCTATAGGGGCAATTTGGACATTTTGGTGATTTTGCCCTAATTCTCCAAAATTGAATTATCCCAAGGGTCCAATGTGGACTATTAGACTCTCTAAGTGGTCTAAGAGTGTTAGGGGTGATCAATTTGATCACAATGGGTCACTTGAAGGTCAATTTAAGTTTTTAGTACTAATAGGTCAATTTGGGGCTTTTTAGTAATTGGCCAAATTTCCCCAAATTGGTGGTTCTATGATGGGGATTTTGGGCTCATTAGGTCCCCTATGATGTTATTAGACCAGGGGTGAAGTCAATTTCATGTTTTGTGGGTCAATTGGACCCATTGGTGAAGGATTGACCTATGTTGACCTAAAGGGTACCTTGGTCAATTTTGGTCAATTGGTGACCTCATGATGGGGCTTCTGAGTCCATTGCACTCCATCTAGGGTTTGTAATACATTGGTGGGGTTAATTTGATCATTTGAACCCTAATTGACCCTTAATAGGGGTGGTTGACTTATTTGGGCATAGAGTTGACCTTGGCCAAATTGATTAATTGGGTTGACCCCAATGGGTCCTAAATGACATAAGGGACTCCCTAAGGGGTTCAGGGAGTGTTAGTGGGGTACACTTGTCATTTAAAGATCAATTATCAAGTCATAAGCCATGGAGTCAAATTTGATTATTTGCACACCAAGACGATTTTCACTTATTCACCTTGGTTCTTAAGGCCGTTTTGTCCTCTTAAAGCAATGTCATGACCTTGTCATGAAAAAATGCATCTTAGGGGTCTAGTTGTTTTGGGGATGTTACAGAAACTAACACCAGGAAAATGATAAACCTAAACCAAGAATAATCAAAACCTGAACCTAAAAACATCATTTTTTACAAAACGAAATTTCTGCAGATCTAGGGTTGAAAACTTTTGAGATGTTCGGCTGCAGGAGTTTGAGATGCAGATCTACCTTCAAAATTAATTTACAACGGAAGAGGTGCAGATCTAGGGTTCTATCCACCTCACACCAGGAACGGCGACGAAAAAAACGATGTACAAAACAATGGAGGAGATCCCGTAGAAGGAGATGCGAGGAAGAAAAAGTCCAAAACTTTACCGGCGGCGAGGATGCAGAGAACGACGGGGAGGATGCATAGATCGACGAGGGAGGAAGGAGGAAGAGTCGCGGTCTTCGCCTGCGCCGTCCAAAACCAGCGAAAAACAACCCGAGGACCTGTTTTTTGGGGTTAGGCAAGTAGAAAAATATAGGTTTTCAAACAAAACCAAAACCGGGCTAAAACCGGTGAACCGAACGCCTAAATTGGGTTTATTAAAGCCAAAACCAAAAATCGGCGCCCAAATCAGACGAACTGAACGGACCCTTAGTGTTTTTGAGTTCAATTTGGTTAACTTGAACTAAGTTGTCTTGTGCTCACTGGTGAGCACTATATGAGTTCACCCCAATTTAGTGAACTCCAATGTCATCTCTTGCCTTCATTCACCATTCTCTCCTCATGTTATGCCCTAACACCTCCATGTGGTCTAGTAGGATTAGGGATGTTACATTCCTCCTCCTTCCGATGTGACTCCGGTGGAGCTCAGCCTCATATCCCGTCCGGTGTGACTCTGGTGGATCCGTGGTGGTGAGACTCTCCACTAAGTTTTCTTAAGGGATTGGGTAACGATTTCTCTTCCCCTCCTTGTGTGTTCTTCTTTATCTACGGTTTCTTTGGTGGAAGATTTTGACGTTGCTTTCGAAGCGTTGTTGCGATCTTTGGGATTTCTTCGAACCGTTGTCATTGTTTTCTCGCTTTTCTTGTGATTTTAAACAGATTGAGTAAATCTGGTGCTTACGTCTTGTTGGGAGCAAATCCGATCTCTTCTTGATCGCTCTTTTGGTCGGATTACTCTTGGTGAATATTGTGTTTGTACTGGTATTAAGTTCGTATTGTGGAGTGGTTATACTTAATTGCATGCACGCGGTTAATCTGGAAAGGTTGAGGGAATCGTCACTTTTAATCCTCACAAACACTTTGGCACGTAGGCTTGCATCAATGAGCTAGGGATTGTGGCTTACCAGTCACAATGTCTTAAATATAGTTTACGAGCTTGATTGAGCAGAATAAGGTTTTAACCTTTGACTCAATCATTGTGTGGCTTCATTTTAGTTTTGTTTATCTATATGAAGGTTTCTATTAAAACGGCTCAATTTTTATCACTTCATTTTGCAACGACAAAATGATATTTTCAATATTGATGGTAATTATGTGCCTTCGATAAATAATTCCCACGGGAATAAACTATGCCTTCGAGAAATAATTCCCGCGGGAATTAAAAGTGCTTTCGAGAAATATGTCTCTGAGAATTGTGTCTAAGGAGAATATCAGATGGCTGACGAGTTATACTCTGAGGCAACCCACATGATGGACAGTTTGGAAGGACAACCCTTGCGAAACTAATAGAACTACGTGGGTCTGAGGCCGTATGCAGATTGATACGGAGTACGTAGGCGGTGGTCGTAGAAAGACTGTCACGACCAAATAAAAGTCAACATATTGCCTCACTTACATATACTTTTTTGCACTTGATACTAATAAAGATTAGAATTTATTCATTATTTTAATATTTCATTACGAGTGCAGGTGACAAGTGTGGGTGAATGATAACGGACAAGGAGATGTGAAAGATGCTAAGCAGACTACCTCATGTATAAAATAACTTAGTTGCATTTTTCTTACATATCTCAAGGTTATCATTGTTGATAGAGCCTTAACTGATATATTATAATGCGGCATTGATGCTGATGCTACTCACGCAAATCTTGAGTATTGAGTTTCTGTGATAGTTAGTCTCCCGCTAATATAATTATGACTTATGCTAATTTGCTATAAGACACATCTCGTTAATGATGTCTTCCGCTAAATAACTGCATTATGCTCGGATAGTGTGTAAACATAATCGTTTAACATCGTCGTCGATGTGTTACATTGAAGTAACCAATGAGAGGGGTCGGAGATGGCCGCGCCTCCACTCTCATGTGGTCACTTCGGCATTGTGCGTTGGTGTGCGATAAGATCCCCCGATCGGACTGCTAATTTCAAAGGAGGGGTCTTACATGTTGAAACCGGCAACCTGTCTCTTGAGTTTGGACCCACTGGGGGTGTAGCCCACACATACTTATCCCTCACTTGCACTCTCGACTGGGGATGAAGAACTATGAATTGACCCAAGGCTACAACGAGAAGGTCTCACCACACACCCGGAAGATCTTAGAGGGCTTTCCCTCCCAAACCAATGCTCAGCGGGCATCTTGGAGGGCACTAACAGCCAACCAAAACTTGCCTAGGAGGAGAGAGAGCCTAAAAGATCGGATCTCCTCCAAGGTGCCCTTAAGGGTCTATTTATAGATTCTCTAGTCTGGTCTGCAAATAGCATAAATCCGCCTTTTTTGTTTTACTAATCGCACCCTAAATTGGTCTGCTAACAACCTAACTCCGCCGTTCTGAAGGGCTATTGGCAGCCCACAAAGGGTATCTAGGTAATTTCCCAACTAAAGCCTTCTGGGCGAGTGGTCCGTGAAGGCACCACTCGTCAGGCCTCTCGCACACTAGATTCCACTGGGCGAGTGGTCCGTGGTGGCACCACTCGCCTGATACCTTACATGCTTGGCGAGTGGGGTTCCGCCCTCACTTGCCTGGCCCTCCACACATTCGCACTTCTAAAGCGAGCGAATGCCTTGTGGATGGGGCTCGCATTCGCCCGGAGGCTCCTGGCTCCCCTGACCGGGGCAAGTGCCCTTCTTGACCTATCTTGCCTGCCTTTTGGACCTTTGGGACCCACCGGCGAATACGGTGTTGTACATTACATACACGCCCAAGAACAAGCCCATGTCCCAGGTCGTGTCTGCTGACATGGCGACCTACACGGCCGTGTCAATTATTTCAACAAGCCATATGTCTCTCGAGAAAGTTGGGTCTTGGCACAACCATGCGCATGCCCGTGTCACAGGTTGTGTATAGCTTTAAGGCTATAAATGGCCTCCAAAGCACACCCAAACAACCCACAAACCTCATTGGACTTCCCTAAGTCTCTTAGATCCCTCATGACCTCTATAATTTAGGTTTTTGATGTGTTACATGATGTGTACCATTTGGTTCATCCTGACCGTCCATTTTAAATCATAATCGACTCTTTTCAAGAAAACAAAAACAGTATTAGTCATTGATTTAAAATAAAACTAATAATGCTCTTATTTTTTTCCTCAAGTCACGACAGGACCTCTGCCCACATGATATGATGATAGTGTAATGATGTGTATGGACAGAGGTAGTGGTGGCCTGGATACTATCGCAACTGCACGAGGTGCCTCATGTACACTGTCACTTGTAAAAATAAATTAATATATCAGCAGTCTGGCGTGGGGGTACCCCATGCCCTGCGAGCTGGTTCACCCGTTACTCGCATCACCCGTGCACATTTTCCCTAGCGCCTAATGTCATACATTGCACTGGTGATGCGAGCGACAGGTGAACTGGCTCGCAGGGGCACGAAGACCCGCGTGCCAAACTGCTCGTATATAATAATTATATTATTTTCTTTTAACTACTTTATTTGGCTATTTATATTTCTATCCATAAAATAGGAAAACAAGACTAATTAATAACATATATATATATATATATATATAATAGTCATTTTATAAAAAATTGAAAATAGCAATATTAGTATTCTACATCTATATACAAACAATTATCAGTAAGATCTTCTATGGACATCATGCAAAACCGACAATATCTATCTGTCACTAGAAATTTTGTCCAAATTCGATTTTCTGTTTAGGAGAGACCCCTCGTAGGGTTGCTAGTTAAGCAAAATGGTAAAATACTTGTCGTACTCCTATATTTTAGAGGAAAGACATTGTTGCGGTCTACTAAAGGCTCCTACAGCCGGTCTAAAATGATCGCCTTAGCCAGGGAGCGGACGAGCGCACAATCAGTCGCATATATGCGAGACGGTTGGCAAGGAGTCTTTTTAACGTGGAAAATCCCAGAAAGGGATGAAAAATCACGTGGTCGGGACGGTGCCGATCAAACTTCTATATCAGTTACTTTCTTATAGGGCTTGTGTGAGGAATCGAGGGCGACAAGCCACGATCCTCGTCACAACTTGGGGGAGAGAGAGAAATGTTCGGAGGGTGACATGTCACCAATCTCGAAGCTCAGTCTTCTTCTTTGCAGCGGTGGGGAGCACCATGCTCTGGAACTTGGGCGTGCTTCGGAACTTGGGCGTGCTCTGGAACTTAAGCATGCAGGTCGCTGTTGTCTTGGAGGAGGCGATTGTTGAACGCTCCGTGCTTGGAATGATGCTTGGTAGAGGATGATGAAAGTTGTTGGACGGTCTTCGAAGTGCTCGAAGGAGGACGAAGATCTTCGTCGTCTTCCAAGTGCTTGAAGGTTCCTTCAAAGGCGGCTTCGAAGAGGAGGGAGATCTCCAAGGGAGCTCTCTCTTGAACTTACGAAAGAGGAGGAGAAAGAAGATGGAAAAATGAGAAGCCTTTGGGGTCTATTTATAGGCCCCAGAGGTGGTTACGGTCAAGCTTGTCAGGATCGAGATCCTGTGTGGGATCATTTTGCTGGTTGGATCGGATCGTAGGATCGTAAGATCCTACTACATTCATAAAGTAAAACTTAAACAATTAAATTGAATTTGGTATCATCCAATTACACAAACAATCAATACAAAAAAATTTAACTAATCCATTGTTGAATAATTATATCATAATTTGAAAGAAAGCCAAACAAATGAAGTGAACTAAAAAATAGCATAGTTATAACTTATAAGTTCTACCATAGTAAATAAAAGTACATATGATCATAAAACATCAAATAATAATTTTTGTTTTACGACCCCATTGACCATTGTCAATCATAAAATCATCAGTACAAATCTTTAATAGGAACATCGACCATATCCTCATCATCAAGTGTCACATTTTCCTCATCATCACCACTGACATTCTCATCATCATCCCATTCAGCCTCACTAATATACTCGATAACATCGAGATCATTGCACCTTTTGGTGAGATTTTCAACTCCACCTAAAATAAAAGAAATTAATTAAATGAGAGCCTGATACATAATGTAGTTGACAAATTGGACATTACCAAATGATTTAAAATATAGCTTACATTCTTCATTCACTGCCATAGCGAATGCTTCAACAGTTATTTCAGCACTATCAGTATCATCACTAAATGTTTCTTTTGTATCTCTATTTCGAAGAATCCCCAACCAGTTGCCCTTACGAGGAAGAACTTGATCTTCACTCTCTGTGATTCATTCATCATCAGAAGGGATATCCTCAAAAATAAAAAAAACATTTCCTTCAATTGCATATCACTTCTATTTTGTCGTTCCATCAATTTCTTGTTATACATCACAAAAACTAAATCATTCATTTTCTTTTGATGTAAACGATTTTTTCTTTTAGAATGCACCTATTAATTATAATGAGAATAAGAGATTATAAGAACACGCATACATGAATCAATGTTACAAACTACATGTTAGGAGATATTTTAGTGCAATTGATCTTACCATCTCAAATGCACTCCAATTTCGTTCGCATCCGGAAGAACTACATTTCAAACTTAGAACCAGAACTGCAAATCTTTTCAATTCTGAGTAGTTATCTCCGTAGGAATCCCACCAATCAGCCGTATGTCATACTTAAATGTTTAATATGAAAATAACATGCTTATTGATTATTACTTAAAATTAACATAAACCAAAAAAGTTATACCCGAAGCTCTTTTGCTTATAGTTGCATTTGCAGAATCTAACCCAAATAACTCTCTTGCATGTTTGAAATCATCCATCTGAATATCTATTTTTGTTCTCTCTTATTCGTTTGGAATCATTCGTTGGAGACAACAGTAGAATCTAATTTGTACTTCTGCATCTGCCCTAAATGATGGTCTAAAGTGATAATGAGGACCTTCTAAATCTGCCCTAAGCTGCAGCATGCAAGGGCCTATGAAGTTGGCTAGCCCATCTTTCATCAATAATGGACCATATTGGTTCATATATATAATATAACATACAAAATAACCATTGCATGTAAGAAATTGAATATAAACATAATATGACTACACATGAATATAAAAAAATTAAACTACTTACTTTTTCTTGATGTTATCAAAATTAAGTTGAATCTTTTACTTCGCTCTATCCATTTGCTCATATATAAATCTCATCATAGGACCTTCTGAATCAACCATTCTAAGCACTTTGATCAGTGGAAATGCTATTTTTAAACATATAGCAACATGAGACCAAAATCGACTTGTGTTCAAAATAATTTTTTGAATTGATTTTCCCTCATTCGAACCAGTAAAACTACTAGACTTCCACCTGGAAGATGTAAACATCGTCATCAAACCACCCTTATTCTCAGAAAGGCATCCTAAGGTCAAATAAGATGTGTCAAATCGGGTGAATGCAGGGCGGATCAATTCTTTCCCCTTGGTAAAATCAAGTAGTCAAGTATGAAGCAAAGTTCTAGAATAGATGTATGTAGTTATCTTTCTACCCTTCGCTATTGTTAACTTGTGCAACTCAATTTTTTACCCTCAAAATCTTCTAAAATTAAATCTATACAATGTGCATCACATGATGTCCAATATAAATTTTTTCTCTTCTCCATTAACATTTGTCCGCCCGCCTTGTAGTTTGAAGCATTATCTGTCACCACTTGCACAACATTTTTCTCTTCAATCTTCTCCACAACTTCATCTAACATCTGAACAACTTTATCCGAAGTTTTGGATATATCATAAGTATCTATTGATGACAAGATCACAGTGCCTTTATGGCTATTTACCAAGAAATTGCATATGGATCTCCTTCTTCTATCTGACCACACGTCAGACATAATAGTACAACTAACTTTCCTACATTCAATCTTGTAGTCTTCTAGCAATTCCAAAGTTCTATCAACCTCTTGTTTTAAGTATTTTACTCTAATATCATTATAAGACAGTGGTTTCATTCCGGGTCCATGTTGGCCGATTGCTTCAATCATGCTTATGAATTCAGGGTTCTTCACACAAGTGAATGGAATTGCACTTGTATAGAAAAAAACGTGCAATTTGTTGACATGTCTTCTCGCGTGCATGTTTCTTGAAAATGTGATTAATTATAGATTGACTTGATTTTCTAACAAAAGCATCCATTAGCTATTTCCCTTTTTCTTTTTGTCATACACCAAATCCAACCACGTAATTAACACTTGATTCCTCAACATTTCTTCTCTTTTTATAGCATCCTCTCCGTGAGCTTGAAGAATACCCAAAAATTGATTTCTCACATTTTCGGGTACTTTAGTGCAAGCTTCTACATTAAATTTAATCCCGACTAAGTGATATTTCAACCTGTATATCCCACCGGATCGAACCACTAGACAATATTTACATTGCACCTTTTTGGCCGTACTATCTATTTCAATCCCATGCTCCCAACCCGGATCACTTCTAGAACCGTATGCATTTTTTTTAGCCTTTTTGCCAACGAGAATTGAAGCAGACATCAATTAAATGCTGGAATTGAATCTATAAAACACAAATAACTTTAAAATGAATCAACAAGATATGTAATCAGAAAATAAACCAACAGGCATAGTAGATAAAGACCTATAGACTCAATGCATAGCAGATGAAGCCATACACGGATGCAAATCTTCTTAATACCAATGACCTATCCGATGCTCATTGTATAGATTAGAGGAAATGAAGTGTAACTGATGCCCATACACAAATACAAATCTTCAAAATGAACGACCTAACTGATAAAAAATCATTAAGCATAGCTGCATATCACTCCATAACTACATTAAAGTGATAAAGGGAAAATATTATATCATGGCTTAACTGGAAAATATTATTTCAATGAAGGAATTAAGCGATAAATGAAAGACCTAACTGGAAAATATTTTTCAATGAAGATTTATGCATATATAACAGAAAAGGGATTAGGGAAGAGTGAGTTAAATCGGGGATTAGGGAAGAGTGAGTTACCTCTGGAAGTCTGGACCAGTTGCTCTGGACGATTGGACTGGTGGTGCTCAAGGAAATGAAGGAATCAAGAGACAATGAAGATTTAAGACGGGCAAACGCATGTCGGGCTTATAAGGTTTGAGGTGCGTATTATTTTTGTATTATTCTATACGAAACCCGACAGGTTTTCGAATAAACGCACCCACCCATAATGGGTGGTTACGAGGGCGGTTACGCGCCGATCAGAGGGTGGAGACTCCGCGGAATGATCAGAAGGTCGTGGTGGAGAGCCCGGCCGGCGGCGGACGCCGGCCAGCGAGGAGATCGACCGACAAGGGGGACGGTCGGCCGACCTTGGGCGGCCAACCGGGAAGACAGTGGGCCCCGACCGGCCGGCCGCAAGGTCCTCACGACCTTGCGGCCGCGCGGCAAAAGCCGAACGACAGGGTGGTCGGCCGGGAGGCCGCGCACCCAAGGGCGGCTGGCCGCTAGGCCCGCCGGCCATGCGCCGCGGGCGCACGACCAAGGCCGGCCGGGAGGCCGGCCTCGCGGCCATGGGGGCACGACCTAGGCCGGATGGGCGGTGAGGCGGCCGGTCGCTGGGCCCAGCGACCACACGCCGCGGGCGCGCGACCAAGGCTGTCCGGGAGGCCAACCTCGTGCCATGGTCGCCCGCCTTGGGCGCGTGGCCTAGGCCAGCCGGGCGGCCATCCGCAAGGGCCTTGCGGCCGCCGGACCAAAGCGGCCGCCACCGGTGAGGCGGCCGCGCGCGCGCAGCCAAGGGCGGCCGTCTGGAAGCAGGCCGCGGAGGAGCGCTGACGGAGGGGTGCCTGTGGCGGGTCACCGACGGCGGTTGGTTCGATTGGGCAGTTAGAGTGGTGGATCGCGCGATGATCACGTGTAGGGATCACGTGCGTGACAGTTTTCCTCCTAACTTCTCACTAAGTGGGTGGTTACGAAATTCCGGCTATTCGCAACCTAGAACTCCTATATAATGAGGGTGACCCTGTTGAAACCGGCAACCGGTCTCCTGAGATAGGACCCACTGGGGGTTGCAGCCGACGCTTACTTCTCCCTCCCTAAACTATCTGACTGGTGGATGAGAAAAAGGGAACAGACCCAAGGCTGCAACGAGGAGGTCCCGCCACACACCCGGAAGATCTTAGAGAGCTTCCCCTCCCAAACCAAAGCTCAGCCGGGCACCTTGGAGGGCACTAGCAGCCAACCAAGACTAGCCTAGAGGAGAGGACTCTCAAAAAATCCGGATCTCCTCCAAGGTGCCCTTAAGGGTCTATTTATAGGTTTTTCCAGGCTGGTCTGCAAATAGCATGAATCCGCCTTTTAATTTTACTAACCGCACCCCAGATTGGTCTGCTAATAGCCCAACTCCGCTGTTCTGAAGGGCTATTTGCAGCCCATAAGAGGCAACATGGTCATTTCCTCCTTAAATCCCTTGGGGGCGAGTGGACCATGAGGGCACCACTCGCCGAGCTCTCGCGTGACTGGGCGAATGCTTACGCCTAGGGGCGATTGGTCCGGAAGCGTACCACTAGCCGATTTCCTCTTCTCGCCTTATGGTTCACCACCTACTTACCTGGGGGTCCTTCCACCTGCCTCAGCCTGGATGAATGGTCTGGCTGACCCAGATCTCGCCGGTGGGCTTGAGGGGCCAACTCAGCGAATACGGGTTGTACAGACCCCATCAGACATTTTGCCTCATATAAGTTTCAAAAAGACTGTTGTAATCACTAATATTTCATAACTAAGACAATTATATTTAAAAAAAAATAAAGTAGAAAATTATTATCATTTTGCTGGTAAAATTATTTTCATTTTAGAGTACAATGAGAAATGATGGTAAAATACTTTGCCCTATGTATGATCTTCAATGGGAATGAGGCTTTTTGGCAGAATGCATCACCATTATCTTATGTTTGGCAGAATGCACCCTCAATTTGTTAATTTTGGCAAAATGCACCCCCATTATGATTAAACTTGGCAAAGTGCACACCAAGTTCTTTTTTAGGGGTATTTTGGTCTTCCTCATGTGCTATGATTAAAATAACTCATACAATTTATTTTAAATTCCTTCAAGGGGGGGGGGGGGGGGGGGGGGGGGTGCATTCCGCTGAAAGCCAAAATTGGTGTCAAAAATTCTGTTTGTTATTTGGCTCATTTTGAAACAGTAAACCAATTTGAGTCCATTTTTTAATAAACAATAACTCAAGATGAAACTATAAATCCATTTTGGTCCATTTTAAAACAATTACTCAAGATGAAACTGGGTCCATTTTAAAACAGTAAACCATTTGTTAAAACAGTAAATTCATTTGGGTCCATTTTTTATACGGCTCCATTTGTTAATAAACATTAAAGATGAAACTGGGTCCCAAACTAAAATTACAATACTTGTTATAGTACCAATTTAAAATAATGCAAATGGTCCAAAATAACAAAATATTCAACATGACACTCTCATTACACAAAAGTAGACCAATCCTCAATCAAATACAACAACAAAATGCAAAACTTGGCCAATCCTTCTATGTAGCATCTTCAGATAGCAAAAATTTTCTTCAACACACCATTCAAGTGGAGCACCTGCATATTATGAAGTCATTGTCATAAGAAATATTGAAACATGAAAACCCATAAAAAATACGTTGAATGATGCAATATTATTTACCAGGTACCAATGTTGCTTACTAGACACGTAGATATGTTTCAAAGCTCAAGATGTCCTCCGCACCTACAAAAGAATACCATTTGATTATTAAACAATCAAAAATATAAAATATTATTAAAACTTATTAGATGAATTTATGATTAACGGAATTTTGGATCTCTTTATACTTGATGAAGGCAATGTTGTATTCGTTCTGTTGGAAGCATCTGGACAATTTCTTTTGTTATGACCTCTCAACCCACAATGAGAACACGAGTATTTTAAATCATGTCTTTTAATTCCATATTTTTTTGTCTCCAATTCATCTTCCTCTAATCATTTAGCATGTTGTAATGGCCTTCCAGGCTTCCTCTGAATAGTAGACCACGACACAATTAGATTCAAGTTTGCTATTGGCCATTCCTTTTGTGAATTTATGGGATTTAGTAAGTGCACATAAGCCCGCATGAATATCTCTTTCTTGTACCAATGTTGCACGTAGTCTTCAACATGTTCCCTTCGATAAAAAATGCATGCAGTAGCATGCACACATGGAATGCCTGTGAGATCCCATCGTCTGCAACTGCAACTGTAGGAACTCAAGTCAACTGTCCACTTATCTCCTGCCCACCCATTAAATTCAAACTTATCATGCTCATTCCATCCCAAAATATAGCCGTGTGCATTTTTTTTATTATTTACCAATATTTTTTGGATAGTTGGGCATACCTCTCCATTGAATTTTACAATCTTGTCCCTCTGAGTGTGGAGTCTCTTCATTAAAATCACCCTGATCATTTCCAATTAACATTGTTATTATTGGTTTATCTCTAGCCTTTAAAATAACTTTGCTGAATGTCTCACAATAATTATTAAGTAACATATCACATTTTGACCAAGTTCTGAAATGAGACTTTGCCCAATGCATTTCATGCCTTTCTTTAACCCAATCATAAGCCTTCTTATCACATGCCTTTAATTTCTCCATTTCATTGTTGAAATCAACAATTCTTGTAGCGGATGCTGCCCTCCATAACAAATCTTTGAGTTGTAGGCCTCTAAATTTTTGTTTAAAATTATTGTACATATGTCTTAAACAAAACCTATGTTTGGCATTAGGCAACAATTCTTCAATTGCATTTATTAGTCCTTTTTGCTTATCTGATATTACAGTCCACATATGACTATTTTCAATGCAAAAATCTTCAATAAGTAGACTTACAACCCATTTCCAAGACTTTGTATTTTCATTTAAAACTAAAATATAATCAATAGGAAACATATTGTTATTACGGTCAATGCCAACTGCACATAACAAAACGCCACCTGTAGAAGTCTTTAAGTGAGTCTCATCCAAACCTATTATAGGTCTGCATCCACTCATAAAACCTTTCTTCAATGCACCCTAACTAATGTATAGTCTCTTGAAAATGCATGTTTGGGAGGAAACGTCGTGTCTGCATTTAAGCTTGATTGTTGTATCCGGATTAGTCATATATATCTCTTCACAATAATCCCACAGCTTCGCATATTGCTCCATTTCAGTAACACTAATTAACTTATTTGCATGTTGTTTTACTCTGTACATTTTCCAAATGCTAAGAGGGGTTTTATTCTCCATTTGCATTATCTCTTGCATTGAGTTTGCTGGCCATTCTGGGTTACTCCTAATATGCTGCTCGTACTTCTTCGCAAGGAACTTTGACTTGCAATGTTCGGAAGTTGAAACCCTACAACAAGTATGCTGCCCTTTAATGGTCTTAACTTGGAATGTTCTTTCACTCTTAGATATGAAAGACGCAAATAAAATCCAACCACACTCGCAAGTCAATTGAATCTTATTACTACAATTTTTGGTAAACTTTATTGGTTTCCCTTGCGCTGTAACATATAACCTCATTGCCTCTCTAAAATCACAAGCACTATTGAAACATAACCTAACCTCAAACTCAAATTCAGATTCATTTGCATTGCCTTGGTAAACTTGAATTTGGGGTACTTTGCCCTTTTCAGAAGTTGATGAAGAATTACTACCGTACTCCCTAACTTGTATTCCTGCATGTGCACTCAAATTAGTTTTCTGTTCATCCTTGTAGCCAACCAACTGAATATCTTCATCAATGTTCTCATCAAAGATAGCATCATCTAGTTCAAAATCACTCTCCACCAATTCATCAGAAAACGACGAATCGCTGCTATCAGATATTTCTGCATTGCTATTTGAATCACTGGCACTGTTTATATCTTGCAATTCATCTTGCAATTCATTTTCCTCGATCAAAATATTTTCCCATTTCATATCTACGAAATTTAACAAAAATATCTACATAAATAAGAAACCCAAAAATAGCTAATACTCAGGCAATGCAGATTGCAGACCATTAGCTAACAAGGACTGAAAACCTAACAATAAGAGGGCCAGAAATAGCCATGCAGCAAAAAATAAACTGAAATGTAATACCTAACAATAGCTCGACAATGAAGTGTCACTGAAATAAAATGTTATACCTGATAATAGCTTGGCAATGAAGCTTTGGTGCTGCGGGCTACACGAAGAATATGCAGCAGGGAAGAGGATGGGGCCACAGCACGAGGAAGACGATGCGGCCAGGGAATACGATCCGCGCGAAGGAAGACGATGCGGCCACAACGCGAGGGGCTGCGGGCTTCGACGAAGATGTCGCAGCAAGGGAATACAATCCGCGCGAGGAAGACGATGCGGTCACAATGCGAGGTAGAAGAATGCGGGGCGAATGACCTAACTCCCGGTTAAAAGTCTATTTTAACCGTTGGGACGGAAATACCCTAGCCTGTGGTGCAGTTTGCCAAAAAATTCATAATGTGGGGTGCATTTTGCCAAATTAACAAATTGGAGGTGCATTCTGCCAAACATAGGATAATGGGGTGGGGGGGGGGGGGCATTCTGTGTAAAAACTAACCAATATGTCATGCCAATTTTGCTTATTAATGATGGAACAATAATTTATATATTAAGATATTCATCACTCCTAAAGAACTTAGAATCTAGACGGTTCTATGTAATAATAGGATCTACTAACTATTTAACCTTTTTTGTTACGATGGTATTTTTTATTTAACTTAATCGGAGAGACTAAAGTTGCACATGGACCGTGCTGTGTGCGCAGAGATGAGTTGAGATGTACGGTCTGCAGGTCTGTTCAAAAATGGAACACTACGCGGACCGTAACAACTTCTATTTTAAATCTCTAGTGCAGACCAAAATCTCCATTTTTAGACCTATTATTTCTCACAAAAGTTTGAGAAGATTCATTTCTCGTTGGTGACACATTTTTCATCTGAGCCACTACTCTCTTAAACGGCTCTAAGATTTTTTGTTATGTTCACGCTTATTTTTTCCCGGATGCAAAAAAATCTCAAGCAAGATTCGACGTGCTGCGAGAGTCTCAGTTCACCTATTTTCACATTCGCCATCATCGCAACAACCGTGAACTTTACAACCCCTATAAAATAACATTAAAAAAACCTTGCTAAATTGGCATGGTATATTGGTTACTTTCTACCATCATTTCCTCATAGACGTGGGTTCACGTTCAACGGATCCGGATCCTCTCCATTTCTGATGAAATGGAGGGGATTCATTTCATCATCTAATGGACAGAAATGCTTTAACATATATCCAGTGGTGGAGATTTTTTGTGATTAAAAAAACTATAAAATAATGGAAAAAAGTGAATCCGTCAGATCAAGAGACATTCGATCTGAACCGTGAAATGAATCCCCTCCATTTCGTCAGAGAGGATCCTGATATCGCGTTCAACACCTAACATTTTTTAACATTTAAGAGATAAAAAAGGGAATAACATATCAAAATTATTTTTCTTTTATTTTTAAATATAATTGTCTCAGTTATGAAATATTAGGAGTTATAACCGTTTTTGTAAAATTTACAGGGTCAAATGTAATTTCACTGAAATATTGGAGTGTCACAAGCACTTTACCCTAAAAAAAGGAATAAAATGAGTAATAGATAATTATTCTTGAGAAATACTATTACAGGTGGACCTCAAATTTACATGATTGTGGTGTTGTTTGTAAATTATGTTATTAAATATATGTTTCCTTGAGCATAAGAGAATGAAAAGCTAATTATATAGTTAAATATGAATTACGAATAAGATATCTTTATAATATTAAAAGGAAAAAGTTATATTCGGTGAAACATTCAAATTTATCAAAATTATCAAATTTATCCTTATTATTTTAATCTAATTACTTAATATATATTATAATTTATTTCAAAAAATAAAATAAAATACAATGCTCATTGAAGTAATTACATTTTATTTCCAAATTAAAAATAATGATGAAAATTCATAAAATTGAAAAGATTTTTAGTAGAGCTTCTATGCCTAGTAGGCTGTCAATAGATATGTCAGTAATATTTTCGAAAAGGACTGTTATTAGGTATGTCAGCAATATTTTTGAGGAGCTATCGTTAAATTCATCAACTTTATTAAATTTTATTTGACATGCATGCATGGGCGAATCCAGAGGGGGGCCCTAGGGACACTGGCCCCCCATTATTTTTCGAAAATTGCTTTAAGGCCACAAAAATTTGGATATCCGCACATATAATTTTGGCTAATCGCACATCAATCATAGCCTAATATCTAATTTCTCCCGACTCTGGCCCCCCCCCATTATTTCTCCTTCTTATTTCCGATTCGCCTTCCGCCTTTCGTCAGTTTCGTGACCTTGCCGACCTCGACGGCTCGACCTGCAGAGGTTTTCGATCCGGAAGCGCCGAAGCGGGAAGCTTGCAGTCACAAGAGTCGTCCTCAATATGGACAGACAGAAGAAAAAGTCTAGTCTTATCGCATCCATGTTTCAGAAGAAGTTAAAATCGCAATCGCAAGAGTCGTCCTCAACATGTAAAACTCCAACTCAAGAGAGTGAGAATGAAGAGTTTTCCCCTTCTCCACCCGATTATAGTGAAAATGTATTTCCTTCAACCAATGAGGTGTTTTCCCCTTCTCCAACCGATGATATTGTAATGAGGTCTATATTTGATGTGGAGTTGCTTCCACATGATCCTGAAAAGAGAAGAAGTATAACCACATATCCTTTAAATGAGCAAGATGCAGTGAGGAAAGCTTATATATTAAGAGGTCCGTGTCAGCCTAAATTTCATTCTTTTCCACCAAGAAAAATGGGAGAACGGTATCGTCGGTTTGCAGTCACATGGTTTGATATGTTCAATTGGCTTGAATATAGCGTTGAAAAAGATGCTGCATTTTGTTTTGTATGCTACCTGTTCAAGAATGATACTGTAACTAGTGCTCCTCGGGGGGATGCTTTTGTTAGTGGTGGAGGATATAGGTCTTGGAATAAACCTGAAGGGCTCACAAAACATGTCGGAAAGAGTAATAGTGCACATCAGTTGGCATTGCAAAAATTTGAAGCACTGAAAGAACCTAAAAAATCTATCATTGTTGCTCTTGACAAACAATCAGATAGGACTAAATTTGAACATAAAACACGGTTGCAAGCTTCTCTTAAATGTTTGAGATATCTCTTGCGTCAAGGATTGGCTTTACGTGGTCATGATGAGAGCCAAGATTCACTTAATAGGGGAAATTTTTTGGAACTTCTGCAATGGCTTGCAGATATCGATGAAGAGGTTGGCAAGTATGTCTTGAAAAATGCACCTGGCAACAATCAATTAACTGCTCATTCAATTCACAAATATGGATGATCGGTATATTCCCCGTGGAAGATCAAGATGGTTTGTCGAAGACTACACAAACTTGCATCATTATCGGGATGAAATTTTCTTAAAAGTCATCGATCTACAATTACAAGAGCTAAACAACCGGTTTGATGAGGTGAGTATGGAGTTGCTTCATTGTATGGCTTGCTTGAATCCCGCTAACACATTTGGTTGTTTTGACAAGCAAAAAGTGCTGCGACTTGCAGAGTTTTATCCGAATGACTTTTCAAGTTTGGAGTTATTTAATTTTGAATTTCATCTTGACAACTACATTGTCGATATGAAAAGTGATGAGAGATTTTCTAATTTGAAGGACCTTGGTCATCTATCTACGAAGCTTGTTGAAACTGGTAAATATGTTGCTTATCAACAAATATACAAGCTTTTGAAGTTTGTATTGATTCTTCCTGTGGCTACTGCAAGTGTGGAAAGAGTTTTCTCAGGCATGAATTATGTGAAGAACAAGTTGCGCAATAGTATGAGTGATCAAATGTTGAATGATTGTCTAGTCACTTTTATTGAGCGAGAGACATTTTTGAAAGTAACTGATGATGATGTTATCGATCGTTTTCAAAAAATGAGAACTCGTCGTGGACAATTATAATTTTTCATGTAGTTTGTAATTTTCAGTGTTATGTAGTTTTGTATCACTTTATAGTGCAAAATTTTTAATATTTACTTGTCATTTTATTTAAAAAAAATTTGTGCCTCCCCATTATCAATTTTCTGGATCCGCCACTGCATGCATGATGATATATGCAATGAAGATTTTGAACAATCTGCTTATATCATCACCAAAAACAACTCGCTCATTGTGCAGCTGGACACAAAAAAAGGGGGAAAAACAAGGCAATTGTTATACACACACCAGTTTTGGCTATTCGCATACAATTTCTATGAGTTATTACGCGCCTTTTGAAAATATGTCTTGTACATGCATTTTTAGGAAAAGTGTTGAACACGAAAATTGCAGATCTCGTCGAGATCTACAACTTTCGTGTTGAAATTTTTTCATAAAAATGCACGTACAAGGCGTATTGTCATCCTGATCGTAACTATAGTGAATTTTTGAAAATACGCCTTGTACATGCATTTTTAGGAAAAGTGTTCAACACGAAAGTTGTAGATCTCGACGAGATCTACAATTTCCATGTTGAACACTTTTCATAAAAATGCATGTACAAGACGTATTTTCAAAAGGCGCGTAATAATTCATAGAAATTGATGTGCGAATAGCCAAAACTGATGTGCGAATAGCCAAAACTGGTGTGCTTATAACAATTCCCAAAAACAACCACCGGTACATAAAAGGGAACTTCTTCCGCAGTTGGGCATCTCCATGGCTGGAAGCAACCACCGGGGCTACTTATGGGCTGTAGCCGCTGGAACGAATGCCGCTCTGGCTGCAGTTTCCGCCAGGTTCTTCTCTTCATCGGTAAACTCTTTACACTTTCCCCTCTCCCCCTTTCTTCCGCCTCGTTCCAAATCCGTTGTGCGCGATTATTCTCCAGTCCGTCTCTCCGGATCCGCAGCAACTCACTTTTGTATCTATGAATTTGTGCGATTCGTCCGGTCTGATTTATCTGTTTAAAATAAGTAGACGCCATAATTTTTGTTTTGTTTTGATAACCTCCGCTCTTTAAATGAGTCAAGTGAACCAGATCATGAGATAGGAAGGGAGATGAGTGGAGAGAAACCCTAAGGCTCGGTTCATATGGATTGCATTAAGTCATTGGATTTGGAATTGGACGGATCAATTCCAGTTCTATTGTTGAGTGAAAAAATAAATGGAGGAATTGGAAATCATACCAAATTCAATGGAATTCATTTTATGGTATTCTTGATTTCTTCCAAACGATGTTGGAATTGTTTTGATAACCTCCACTCTTTAAATGAGTCAAGTGGACCAGATCAATTGATAAGAAGGGAGAGAAGTGGAGAGAAACTTTAAGGCTCCGTTCATTTGGATGAAGTTAAGCCATTGGATTTGGACTTGGAATTGGAGGGATCAGTTCCAATACTATTGTTGAGTGACATAATAAAGGGAGGAATTGGAAATCATAGCAAATTTCATGGAATTCATTTTATGGTATTCTTGATTTCTTCCAAACGATGTTGGAATTGTTTTGATAACCTCCACTCTTTAAAAGAGTCAAGTGGACCAGATCATGAGATAAGAATTAAGGCTCTGTTCATTTGGATGAAATTAAGCCATTGGATTTGGAATTGGAATTGGAGGGATCAGTTCCAATACTATTGTTGAGTGACATAATAAAGGGAGGAATTGGAAATCATACCAAATTTCATGGAATTCATTTTATGGTATTCTTGATGATGTAGCACGTCCCTACGAGCCCACACGGAAGACGTCTAGGATAATCTCGTCACATTACACTCTCTCGATTCCGCACAATAACTAAACGCAGCAGCACAATTATTTTATTTATTTCTCGCGCTAACGTGCGGATAGCCAACCCGCTAGAGATCGTATCACGGCTATAGGCCAAGATCCGATCAAGCTAAAATGACGAATATTTGCGTCCGTATGAGCGTTGTTGTACCAAAGAAAGATCCACCAAAACAAATCCCGATTCGCAAACGGTTGATCTTTCCCCAACAAGAAAATAACAAGGTTCGCCAATCCCTTCGATAGTATCCGGAAAATCAAACGAAAATTACAAATCTACCAAAGAAAACACCGCGAGAATTTTTACTTGCTTCGAGAAATCACGCTAAAATCGTCCACCACAAAAACGATCTAAGAAAGGAGATCTCTTGAGTAGAATTTCGTTACCCCTCTCGGAATCGTAGATCCGAGATATTGGATCCACTAGGAAATGATCGCTCTCCTTTTGGAACACGGAAGGGGCTCCAAATGATGAAGGAAACTCGTTCGTCTTCCTCGCTTTTGCACCGGAGAGATTCACCAAACCGTAGGCTCTTGCACTAGATGTCTTCTCCTCCAAGAATGGTCGGCTAGAGGGGATTCGTTGATGAAGATTTCGTGGGGAGGATAGGTATGAGGAGGGAGAAGAGGAATCGGAAAGAGAGATGGAGAGAGAGAGAGAGAGAGAGAGAGAGAGAGAGAGAGAGAGAGAGGGAGAAAGAGAGAGGGGGGGGGGACCGGAACTTGGAGAATACCCAAGGGGGGCGGCGACAAGATGAGAGGGAGAGGAGAGAAGGAGAGATTAGGTTTAGGCAAATTTTCAAGCAAATAATAATCTAGATTTTAATTCAAGTCTTAGCCTTATATAGGCCTTACAACACAAGTGCTAATAACACACCAAACATAGTGCTAAATGCACACCAATAGTTCAAAATAAAATAATAAAATGCAAGCCATAATTAACTTAAGTCATAACTTAGCAAACATGAAAATAATAATTAATTCTTGCGGCGTGGACGAAGATTGTAGCCGTGGCCGCCACGGCGCCGCATGTCTTTGGCCGGTGAGTCGTCATCATCATCTTCCGTCGCAACTCCATAATCAACCAATGCGCCATGTCCGTCATCTTCGTCTTCAAGTTGGCCGTCATGGTGGCTGTCGCCATCAATCCTCCCCCGCTCGAAAGAACTCATCACCGATGAGTGGGCTGGAACATAACGACGAAAGAGATCCACATCAAGTAGCTTCACCTCCGACGCGGAGAGCCAAGAATCGTCCGATGCAGGACGGCCATGCCATCGAATCAAGAACCTGTGAACATCACCGTCCGGAGTTGGAAACACAGCATCCTGCAAAATCCTGTCAGGCAAGAAAACGGTCCGGAAAACCTCGGAAATTCGTTAGGCAAAGAAGAAAAAGAAGTTTCATCATCAACATGTGGCTTACCTCCCGTAGAGTCCGTAGGAGAGGGCGATCCAGAAACAATCTCACTACCCACCCCATTAGAAGTTTTAGTGGAAATATTAAACGGAGAGACAGAAAGTTCAGGTGGTGGAGCGACATAAAGCGTTAAATCCGAAACGTTAAAAACAGGGGAGATTCCCCACTCAGCGGGTAACTGTAATAAATATACGTTTTCGCCCAACTTCTTTAACACTCGAAAAGGACCGGCTCTCAGTTTCGTATTGCTGCCCCTTCCTTTGACGGCTCATCGAGTCCCGAGTCTTTCAGTTATTGGCTCGTGTATATGGAGTATTATCTTGACCATTTTGAGATATTCGGTGAGCGTCGCGTCAAGTTTGCGAAACTTAGACTTTTAGATCAGGCGAGGGCATATTGGGCTAGCGTTGAGAGGACACGCGAGCGAGACCGTCTACATCGCGTCACTAGTTGGGTGGACATGAAGCGCACATTGTGTCAGAGGTATCTGCCTTCGTCGTATCGGAGTCGCTTGCTCAACCAATTATTTTCCCTTCAGCAAGGATCCATGTCCGTCGCTGAGTACAGGGATCGCTTTGATGAGTTAGTTGTGAGGAGCGATATCCGAGAGGACTCAGTCATGACCACTTGCAGATTTCGGTCTGGCCTTCGATCAGACATTCGTACTGAGGTGGTTTATCATAGCTCGAAGTCCCTCGAGCAGACGTATCAGCTTGCCCTTCGTTACGAACAGTCTTTGAGATCCGCAAGAGCTGGTCGGTTGGATCCTCACTCTGACCTCCGCAATACGAGCTCCTCCCACACCCAGGACACCACTTTGCCTACCATTGTTCCGTCAGACATGGCAGAAGTGATACCTGATACGGATTGCTCTCACCCCAGTGAGGTGCTTAGCCCAGTGAGTGACCTATCTCTTGATTCTAACCCGTCTCTCGTGACCTCGACTGAGAGTGAGCCTGAGCGACCTCTTGAGCCTATGGTGTCGTGCCCCTCACCCACACCACTATCTCTGGCATGTCATGGGTTGATTAGCATCCCTACCCTGGACTCACATCTTGACATCGCACCCACAGACCCATTCTTGAGCGTAGATCTATGTCGTTCTCCCATTGTCATTACCCTCAGTCACATCACGATCGAGATCCCAGAGCCTAGTGTTGATCTCGTAGTGGCCATGTCATCCATTCACGGGGACACTACCCCTGACGATGGTACTCATCTGGAGGACCATGACCCTAGTGACGAATACTATGACGACCCCCTTGTTGAGCCTCCTGATGAGCCACCACATCCTGGTGAGGATGCGATTCAGGTGAGCCGTTTGTTTACGAGTTTCGAGTTAGTGGTGTTTCTTCCATTATCGTCCATGACCTTGCCCCAGAGGATGGATATTATGAGGAACATCCAATATTTAGGGCACCCCTTGCTGACACATCGCACTCTCGCTGAGTTTTGGGATGCACCACATGCTGACCCACCAGACGAGCTCTTTATTTTCGGGGACACTCACTACACTATAGAGCCACGTCTTCTGGTCGGTGCACATGATTTTCACTTAGGCGGTCGTCGCATTCGCGATGACTTTTCTTACACACCTCCTGGTGAACCCCCTGACGCGTCACGTTCCCTGAGAGACACTTGGATCTTTATGAGCTCGTATTTGAGTATAGTTGTCTCTCACGATCATCTGAGCACTCGTCACACACGAGATGAGTTTTTCTACACTCCTCCGAGAGAGCCTCCTGATAGGCCACCTCCTTTGGTAGATTTTCAAGTGGTTATTAGACTTTCCCATAACGAGTATGTAGTGTCGGTCATGTTTCATTTGCATCATTTGCATGAGTATGTTGAGTCGTTTCTTCATCATTTGCATAAGTCTGTTGAATTGTTTCGTCATCATTTGCATGAGTCTGTTGTGTTGTCTGTTCATCGTTTGCATGTGTGTCATGAATCGGTCCGACGAAGAATCCATAATGATAATAAATTTTGTAAATCACATGCGGATGTTCACTGGCAAGTGCAGGTACTTCATGAAGGCGAGCAGGTGATGGTGAGAATCTGCGTTGCGAGGCTCCGTGCGAGGCTTGCTAAAAGCTTGAGCGTTAGGCGAATGGATCCCTATATAATCATGAGACGGATCGAAGCAAACATCTACGATCTTGATATCCCTGCAAGTATGGGTATCCACCTGGTATTTAGTGTTGAAGATATGATGTCGTACTACGAGCCTCGCGAGTATGTGGACCCAAGCAGTGGGGACTTCCAGCCGCCCACACCTCCACTCTCGTTGCCTTACCACCCTCATAGCCCACCCACGTCTGATGGCCACCACTACTCACCCACTTCTGACACCCACCCACCTGGGGACTCGTCTTCTTTGGTTCTACGTACGGCACCACCGATCGCACCGGGATCCACCACTCGTGAGTTGAGCGTTGAGAGCTTCATGGAGACCAGATTCTACCAGTGCATTCCTACTACAGACGTTGGTGACACCTGGGTACTTGCAGCAGAGCATGATCGATTCACCCCTGGACTTCGACTTCAGTACGGTTGTCTCCATTTACCGGAGATGACAGCTTTTCAGTCGGGGAGAGTCGATCGGCGAGGACACTCTTCATCGACGACACTTGGACGACCTCTGGTGGACCTCTTCGAGTTGTACCTGGCATTCATCGAGAGAATTCCGATCCCAATTCATCGGGAGATGAATTCTTTCAAGCCGGGGAGATTGATGCGGAGCAGAGACGAGGACGAGTTTTGGGCCCATTCGGGGCTGATTTGGCGACTTTCCATATATGGCGTGCCCGGATCGACGATCGGACTCCGCGGTTGTGTCCGGATTCGCGTCGCGAGTCGAGATCATATATTACTTTATATATTTTGGTTTATTATTGTTGTATTTAAGTGGATTTTCCCCCCGGCCAATCATAGCCGTTGATTGGGATGCCCTAGCTTTGTTTTTATTATAAATAAGAGAGTAGTGGGCTGATTGGAGGCATTGCAGAATTTGGAGAATAGAAATCCCGGATTCCAGCGATCAACCCACGGTGCCGACTCCGTGGAACCCTAGGTGACGACTCCTAGGCTTGCATCTCCCTCCCCAAGGTACCCCCTAACCCTAGCCCTCTTTTCCCCTTCCAAACTCCCTCCCGCAGCCCCCAACAGCCCCCCAAACAGCCCCCAAACAGCCACTGTTGGCTGCCCAGGAAATAATTTTTGGGCACTGTTCATTTATGAAATTGACTGTTCATCAATAAAGTTCCTCAGCCCTTCTCCACCTCCCAGCCAATCCGCCGCCAGCCACCTTACCCTCCCACACAGCCGGCTGCTCCACCTCCAGGAGCCACCACCGACCCTCTCCCATTCACTCCAGCAACAACAGCTTTCCTCCCCCCTTCCGCCATCCTGCAGCAGCAGCCCCCTCCTCCCTTACGCCAACCTACAGCAGCCCCCATCTCCCGTCTAACAGCCACCCCCACTTGTCCCGGCCCTAACCGACCACCCCAAACCTCCCCTCACTTGGATCTACCTCTTTTCCACCCTAAAATCCTAGATCAGTCCAGATCTAGGGTTTTCACTTCCCGATCCATTATTTCCACCACCGTACATCATCCCGCACCCCGGATTCGCTCTCGAGTATCGGATCTACCCACCCCATCCGGATCTATTTCCTAGTGACCGGATCTACCCGTTTCCGGCCCGATCTCCCCACTTTCCACCTAGGACAACCACCGTCATTCCGTCACGCCTCCGGTTCCACCTTCAATCGCCGATCTACACCTCCGGATTCAAATTCTTCATTGCCTCGGATCAGCCCTCTACTTTGTGAGTCTTGTTTGTATTGAAATATTTTATTTAGCATTTTATATTGGGTTGGCTCTTGTACCTGTTTTGAATATCTTGCATAGTAGTTGTTTGCTAGATTATTATTGTGATTTGCAGGGTTTATTCACCGCGCGCTCTTGCTTTGGCCCTCCACGCGGAGGAAAGCCTTAACCTGTTTGCTTAATTAAATTATTTGTGCTTTGCTGTGAATTAATTGCGCGTGGGATGTTTAAATTTATTATCTAATTTGGATTCACGCCGTCGGATTTGCATAGCATGTAGGGTTAGGTAACGGTTTATCCGCCACCTATAGATTCGTCCTGCGTCAATTGGTATCAGAGGCGAGGTTGCGCGCACTTTTCGATACGCAGTCGTAGAGTCTATAGGTTTTTCATTATGTCTAGGTGTCACGATTATCACGATGATTCCTCCCCTCACTTTGGAGGTCTCGAGTCCACTAGCACCCGCTCTCACAGAGCCCCGTCAGGGAGATCTTCACGTTACTACGACGATTATTCTCGATCGCAGCACACCACTTTTAGAGATCGTGTTGACCCACCGACACGAGACCACTACACTAGAGACGATCAGTATGGAGGTTGTCGTCGTTCTTATCCGTACACGCGAGCGGATCGTGTCGATCCTTCGACACGACTCGGTTACCTTAGGAATGATTATTATGAGGATCGTCGTTCCGAGAGAGATATTGAGAGTCAGTTTCGCACTGCTGCCCCTTCCTTTGACGGCTCATCGAGTCCCGAGTCTTTCAGTTATTGGCTCGTGGATATGGAGTATTATCTTGACCATTTTGAGATATTCGGTGAGCGTCGCGTCAAGTTTGCGAAACTTAGACTTTTAGATCAGGTGAGGGCATATTGGGCTAGCGTTGAGAGGACACGCGAGCGAGACCGTCTACATCGCGTCACTAGTTGGGTGGACATGAAGCGCACATTGTGTCAGAGGTATCTGCCTTCGTCGTATCGGAGTCGCTTGCTCGACCAATTATTTTCCCTTCAGCAAGGATCCATGTCCGTCGCTGAGTACAGGGATCGCTTTGATGAGTTAGTTGTGAGGAGCGATATCCGAGAGGACTCAGTCATGACCACTTGCAGATTTCGGTCTGGCCTTCGATCAGACATTCGTACTGAGGTGGTTTATCATAGCTCGAAGTCCCTCGAGCAGACGTATCAGCTTGCCCTTCGTTACGAACAGTCTTTGAGATCCGCAAGAGCTGGTCGGTTGGATCCTCACTCTGACCTCCGCAATACGAGCTCCTCCCACACCCAGGACACCACTTTGCCTACCATTGTTCCGTCAGACATGGCAGAAGTGATACCTGATACGGATTGCTCTCACCCCAGTGAGGTGCTTAGCCCAGTGAGTGACCTATCTCTTGATTCTAACCCGTCTCTCGTGACCTCGACTGAGAGTGAGCCTGAGCGACCTCTTGAGCCTATGGTGTCGTGCCCCTCACCCACACCACTATCTCTGGCATGTCATGGGTTGATTAGCATCCCTACCCTGGACTCACATCTTGACATCGCACCCACAGACCCATTCTTGAGCGTAGATCTATGTCGTTCTCCCATTGTCATTACCCTCAGTCACATCACGATCGAGATCCCAGAGCCTAGTGTTGATCTCGTAGTGGCCATGTCATCCATTCACGGGGACACTACCCCTGACGATGGTACTCATCTGGAGGACCATGACCCTAGTGACGAATACTATGACGACCCCCTTGTTGAGCCTCCTGATGAGCCACCACATCCTGGTGAGGATGCGATTCAGGTGAGCCGTTTGTTTACGAGTTTCGAGTTAGTGGTGTTTCTTCCATTATCGTCCATGACCTTGCCCCAGAGGATGGATATTATGAGGAACATCCAATATTTAGGGCACCCCTTGCTGACACATCGCACTCTCGCTGAGTTTTGGGATGCACCACATGCTGACCCACCAGACGAGCTCTTTATTTTCGGGGACACTCACTACACTATAGAGCCACGTCTTCTGGTCGGTGCACATGATTTTCACTTAGGCGGTCGTCGCATTCGCGATGACTTTTCTTACACACCTCCTGGTGAACCCCCTGACGCGTCACGTTCCCTGAGAGACACTTGGATCTTTATGAGCTCGTATTTGAGTATAGTTGTCTCTCACGATCATCTGAGCACTCGTCACACACGAGATGAGTTTTTCTACACTCCTCCGAGAGAGCCTCCTGATAGGCCACCTCCTTTGGTAGATTTTCAAGTGGTTATTAGACTTTCCCATAACGAGTATGTAGTGTCGGTCATGTTTCATTTGCATCATTTGCATGAGTATGTTGAGTCGTTTCTTCATCATTTGCATAAGTCTGTTGAATTGTTTCGTCATCATTTGCATGAGTCTGTTGTGTTGTCTGTTCATCGTTTGCATGTGTGTCATGAATCGGTCCGACGAAGAATCCATAATGATAATAAATTTTGTAAATCACATGCGGATGTTCACTGGCAAGTGCAGGTACTTCATGAAGGCGAGCAGGTGATGGTGAGAATCTGCGTTGCGAGGCTCCGTGCGAGGCTTGCTAAAAGCTTGAGCGTTAGGCGAATGGATCCCTATATAATCATGAGACGGATCGAAGCAAACATCTACGATCTTGATATCCCTGCAAGTATGGGTATCCACCTGGTATTTAGTGTTGAAGATATGATGTCGTACTACGAGCCTCGCGAGTATGTGGACCCAAGCAGTGGGGACTTCCAGCCGCCCACACCTCCACTCTCGTTGCCTTACCACCCTCATAGCCCACCCACGTCTGATGGCCACCACTACTCACCCACTTCTGACACCCACCCACCTGGGGACTCGTCTTCTTTGGTTCTACGTACGGCACCACCGATCGCACCGGGATCCACCACTCGTGAGTTGAGCGTTGAGAGCTTCATGGAGACCAGATTCTACCAGTGCATTCCTACTACAGACGTTGGTGACACCTGGGTACTTGCAGCAGAGCATGATCGATTCACCCCTGGACTTCGACTTCAGTACGGTTGTCTCCATTTACCGGAGATGACAGCTTTTCAGTCGGGGAGAGTCGATCGGCGAGGACACTCTTCATCGACGACACTTGGACGACCTCTGGTGGACCTCTTCGAGTTGTACCTGGCATTCATCGAGAGAATTCCGATCCCAATTCATCGGGAGATGAATTCTTTCAAGCCGGGGAGATTGATGCGGAGCAGAGACGAGGACGAGTTTTGGGCCCATTCGGGGCTGATTTGGCGACTTTCCATATATGGCGTGCCCGGATCGACGATCGGACTCCGCGGTTGTGTCCGGATTCGCGTCGCGAGTCGAGATCATATATTACTTTATATATTTTGGTTTATTATTGTTGTATTTAAGTGGATTTTCCCCCCGGCCAATCATAGCCGTTGATTGGGATGCCCTAGCTTTGTTTTTATTATAAATAAGAGAGTAGTGGGCTGATTGGAGGCATTGCAGAATTTGGAGAATAGAAATCCCGGATTCCAGCGATCAACCCACGGTGCCGACTCCGTGGAACCCTAGGTGACGACTCCTAGGCTTGCATCTCCCTCCCCAAGGTACCCCCTAACCCTAGCCCTCTTTTCCCCTTCCAAACTCCCTCCCGCAGCCCCCAACAGCCCCCCAAACAGCCCCCAAACAGCCACTGTTGGCTGCCCAGGAAATAATTTTTGGGCACTGTTCATTTATGAAATTGACTGTTCATCAATAAAGTTCCTCAGCCCTTCTCCACCTCCCAGCCAATCCGCCGCCAGCCACCTTACCCTCCCACACAGCCGGCTGCTCCACCTCCAGGAGCCACCACCGACCCTCTCCCATTCACTCCAGCAACAACAGCTTTCCTCCCCCCTTCCGCCATCCTGCAGCAGCAGCCCCCTCCTCCCTTACGCCAACCTACAGCAGCCCCCATCTCCCGTCTAACAGCCACCCCCACTTGTCCCGGCCCTAACCGACCACCCCAAACCTCCCCTCACTTGGATCTACCTCTTTTCCACCCTAAAATCCTAGATCAGTCCAGATCTAGGGTTTTCACTTCCCGATCCATTATTTCCACCACCGTACATCATCCCGCACCCCGGATTCGCTCTCGAGTATCGGATCTACCCACCCCATCCGGATCTATTTCCTAGTGACCGGATCTACCCGTTTCCGGCCCGATCTCCCCACTTTCCACCTAGGACAACCACCGTCATTCCGTCACGCCTCCGGTTCCACCTTCAATCGCCGATCTACACCTCCGGATTCAAATTCTTCATTGCCTCGGATCAGCCCTCTACTTTGTGAGTCTTGTTTGTATTGAAATATTTTATTTAGCATTTTATATTGGGTTGGCTCTTGTACCTGTTTTGAATATCTTGCATAGTAGTTGTTTGCTAGATTATTATTGTGATTTGCAGGGTTTATTCACCGCGCGCTCTTGCTTTGGCCCTCCACGCGGAGGAAAGCCTTAACCTGTTTGCTTAATTAAATTATTTGTGCTTTGCTGTGAATTAATTGCGCGTGGGATGTTTAAATTTATTATCTAATTTGGATTCACGCCGTCGGATTTGCATAGCATGTAGGGTTAGGTAACGGTTTATCCGCCACCTATAGATTCGTCCTGCGTCACCATGTACCTTTATGATCGCCTACTAAACAACGAAGTAATCCACCCAAACTTCGATTGACCACTTCCGTTTGCCCATCCGTTTGGGGATGATAGGCTGACGAAAACATAAGTTTTGTACCCATAAGCTTCCAAAGCGTCTTCCAGAAGTAACTAGTGAATTTGACGTCCCTATCAGACACTATCGTTTTGGGAACGCCCCGATGCGCCACGACCTCTTTGAAATACAACTTTGCAACATGGGATGCATCGTTGGTATTGTGACTAGCGATAAAATATGCCATTTTAGAAAATCTATCGACGACGACAAGGATGGAATCGTGTCGCCGAAATGTCATGGGTAGGCCCAAAATAAAGTCCATACTAACGTCCTCCCAAGGAACTGACGGAATAGGAAGAGGTGTATAAAGACCCGCGTTGGTCTTGTTTCCTTTTGCTAATTGACACACACGGCAACTCCCAACGATCTTATTAACCATTGGCTTAAGCCCCTGCCAAAAGAATTTATCTTCCACTAGTGTTATCGTTTTATCCCGGCCGAAATGTCCCCCTAGCCCTCCACTATGTAGCTCCCATACAATGAAATGGCGTAGTGAAGAGCGGGGAATACACAATTGCGTATGCCTAAATAAATAACCGTCACGAATGTAGTATGCCGAAATAGTAGAGGGAGCCTGTTCCTGAGCGGCTAAATAAATATCCTTAAAATCCGGGCATAGGACGTACTCGTCTTTAATGCGTTCAAATCCTATTACCGTCACCTCCATTTGAGATAATAATAGAGTGACACGACTAAGGGCATCCGCCACTCGATTTAACGTACCCTTAAGGTGCTTAATAATGAATGTGTACTCCTGAAGATAGGAGACCCATTTGGCGTGCCGAGGGCTGATTTTATTTTGAGAGTTTACGAATTTTAGCGCTTCATGATCCGAGAGGATTACAAATTCTTTCGATATAAGGTAGTATCGCCAATGTTGGAGACAACGTATTACGGCATAAAACTCACGATCATAATTGGAATAATTTCATTTTGGGCCCGCTAGTTTCTCGCTAAAGTACCCAACCGGATGTCCCTCTTGGCTTAACACTCCTCCAATTCCTATCCCTGAAGCGTCGCATGATAGTTCAAACACTTTATTAAAATCCGGCAACCGTAGTAGGGGGGCTTCGGACATCCGATCCTTAATCATTTGAAACGCGTTAGTGGCCGATTTGGTCCATTTAAAATCACCCTTCTTCATACATTCAGTTATTGGTGCCATGATACTACTAAAATTGCGAATGAATCGTCGATAAAACGTGGCCAATCCATGAAAACTCCTAACCTCCCTAATATTTTGTGGTTCCGGCCATTCCTTAATCACTTGGACCTTCTTAGGGTTAACATGTATACCCTCAGCACTCACTATGTATCCTAAAAATTCCACGGAAGTCACACCGAACGCGCACTTCTTAAAATTAATGAATAAGTTCTCTTGGCGCAATGTAGTAAGGATTGTTCGCAAATGAGTTTCATGATCGATCGGCGAAATACTAAACACCAAAATATCATCGAAATAGACTACGACAAATTTTCCCATGTATGGCTTAAATACTTGAGTCATTAATCGTGAGAAAGTACTAGGTCCGTTGGTGAGTCCCTCTCCTAGCACTAACCACTCATAAAGCCCGTCCTTAGATTTAAAGGCCGTTTTCCATTCGTCTCCCTCCCGAATCCTTATTTGGTGGTAACCACTCTTTAAATCCAATTTTGAGAACACGGTGGCACCGGATAACATATCCAATAGATCATCCAAACGGGGAATGGGAAACCTATACTTGACAGTTATTTTATTGATGGCCCGGTAGTCTACACACAACCTCCAAGACTTATCTTTCTTCGGGACCAACAAGGCAGGGACGGCACAAGGGCTTTTACTATGGCGGATAAATCCCTTTGCTAATAAATCGGAAATTAATATTTGTAGTTCATTATGTGCGGAGGGATTAAGTCGGTAATGGGGTTGATTAGGCAAGGATGAGCCAGGGACGAAATCAATTTCGTGTTGAATGTCCCTTATGGGTGGCAACTTGGAAGGTAAATCTACCGGATAGACGTCCTTATATTCTTCCAATAACGTGCGCAGAGATAACGGTAGGTTCTCTAAAGACGGTGAATCTTCCTTAGCTTGTAGGCATACCAACGCATAAATGACGCCATCTAGAAAGGTCTCGCGTTCTAACTCCTTCCTACTTATAAAACTTATGGTTTTCCTTTCCGCAGGCACCACTGTGTCCTTGGAAGCAATCGATGGGTCCTTAGGTGGTGTGGGTTTCAAAACAATGGTCTTACCATTGAACTTGAACTCGTAAATGTTGGCTCTGCCAAAATGGGTCACGTCATAATCATAAAGCCATGGACGTCCTAGTAGAACGTGACATACATCCATAGGGATGACATCGCACCACACTTTATCGACATAGCTCTTCACCGTAAGCGGTACCAAGCATCGTCTAGAAACTGCGATAGACGTTTTGTTTACCCAGGCTATCTTATACGGATGTGGATGGGGCTCTGTGACTAAGTGCATTCGAGTGATGGCATTCTCCGAAACGACGTTCATACTACTACCGCTATCGATTATTAGCTTACACCACTTGTCACCGTTCTTAAAATTTACCGAGAAGATATTTGTCCTATTGTAATCATCCGTCGCACGTGGTGTATTCAGAATACATCTCATAACCATCATAAAAGAGTCGTCATCAATATCACTCGGCTCGGCGTCAGACTCAGTACCGGCTTCATAGACGATCTCGGTGGGATCAGACGTGGATTCTAATAGTGCTAGTGGTTTACTCTTAGTGGGGCACTCGCTAGAGTAATGTCCTTGGATACCGCAAGAATAACACGTGGCGTTTGTCTTATTAATCCGTCCTACCGGAACTCTCTCGCCCGTGGGATTCCTAGTGTTCCTAGCGGTGATAACTACCGAATTCGAATCAGTCGATCGAAATCTTCCTTTGTCCCTCATGGAGGACGAAGGTGGGGCTCCTAAAAGGGATTTTCCCTTCTGGAATGCTCGTCCCTTGGACTTGTAAGCGCTGTGCTTCTCTATGTCTAAAGCAGCATTGAATGTCGTGTTAAGGTCCGTATGACCATAACGCAAAAGCTTGCCTTGGATGTCTGGGTTAAGCCCCTTACGAAAGCGAGATAATGTAACTTCGGGCATTTCCCGTATGTCACACCGCACCATCATATCTTTCAGAATTCCCATATACTCCGATACCGATTTGCTACCCTGACGATGGGTGGCTAACTCGTCGAACATTTGAGTTCTGTGATACGCAGGGACATATTGGTCAGTCAAAAGTGCCTTCATGGCAGCCCACCCAATTGGGGGTGCCCCATTCACGGTACCTAAACGCCTCTCTTCGTTCAACCAGAATGTTTTGGCTCTACCCAAAAGCATCATCCGTGCAACTCGCACCTTCTCACCATCCGTCAGATTCTTCCACTCAAAATAACACTCGATCTCCATAGTCCGGTTTAAAAATACTTGGGGCTCACCCAGTCCATCGTATGATGGTGGATCAATTTTAACGGCTCTAGTTACATCGAACTCATGAGGAGCACGGGGCGCTTGCTCATCGTTCTGATTACGATTATGGTTTGGTCTCTCATCTCGCTGGTCGGCAACGGGATTTCGAGGCGCCGCTTGATTGAAAGCTAACCCTTGTATTAACTGCGTGAGTGCATTGAACTTAGCATTAAATTCGTCTCGAAGCTCCGCAATCGTTGCAGGAGCGTGCTCGTCATCATGGTTATCTGCCATGGTGGAAACGGTTGGGAGATATTCCGTACCACGCCTCGTGGGCATACAACAACGGGACCAGAAATTTTACGAAATTTAACTTTATTCCGCCTAATAACTAAGGTAAGTTAAAATATATATATATATATATATTTTTTTTTTAATTTTCTTACTGAAAAGATTAAGTAGGATATTCAAAATTTTTTTTTTTGAAGTTCGCAGACAAGTTATAAATTCTAGACCGCTATTCGCAGACCAACTGGACAGAATTACGACGTTTTCAATTTTCAGGCCGACCTAATGTGGACGAATCGAAAAATTTTCAGTTTTAATGTTGCTTGAAATACGTGCAGGAAGCTACAGAAAAATTTTCAGATTTTTTTTGATAAGTTTTAAATTCCAAGATTTTTACTAAATGCAGACCAATCCGAAAATTTTAGATTTTGACCGTGCTAACGAACGCACCGACTAGAGGACGGGTAACCTACAGATCTGAGAGTAAGGATGGTGTCGAGATAGAACTCAACACAACCTAGCTCTGATACCAAATTTGATGTAGCACGTCCCTACGAGCCCACACGGAAGACGTCTAGGATAATCTCGTCACATTACACTCTCTCGATTCCGCACAATAACTAAATGCAGCAGCACAATTATTTTATTTATTTCTCGCGCTAACGTGCGGATAGCCAACCCGCTAGAGATCGTATCACGGCTATAGGCCAAGATCCGATCAAGCTAAAAGGACGAATATTTGCGTCCGTACGAGCGTTGTTGTACCAAAGAAAGATCCACCAAAACAAATCCCGATTCGCAAACGGTTGATCTTTCCCCAACAAGAAAATAACAAGGTTCGCCAATCCCTTCGATAGTATCCGGAAAATCAAACGAAAATTACAAATCTACCAAAGAAAACACCGCGAGAATTTTTACTTGCTTCGAGAAATCACGCTAAAATCGTCCACCACAAAAACGATCTAAGAAAGGAGATCTCTTGACTAGAATTTCGTTACTCCTTTCGGAATCGTAGATCCGAGATATTGGATCCACTAGGAAATGATCGCTCTCCTTTTGGAACACGGAAGGGGCTCCAAATGATGAAGGAAACTCGTTCGTTTTCCTCGCTTTTGCACCGGAGAGATTCACCAAACCGTAGGCTCTTGCACTAGATGTCTTCTCCTCCAAGAATGGTCGGCTAGAGGGGATTCGTTGATGAAGATTTCGTGGGGAGGATAGGTATGAGGAGGGAGAAGAGGAATCGGAAAGAGAGATGGAGAGAGAGAGAGAGAGAGAGAGAGAGAGAGAGAGAGAGAGAGAGAGAGAGAGAGAGAGAGAGGGAGAAAGAGAGAGGGGGGGGGGGGGACCGGAACTTGGAGAATACCCAAGGGGGGCGGCGGCAAGATGAGAGGGAGAGGAGAGAAGGAGAGATTAGGTTTAGGCAAATTTTCAAGCAAATAATAATCTAGATTTTAATTCAAGTCTTAGCCTTATATAGGCCTTACAACACAAGTGCTAATAACACACCAAACATAGTGCTAAATGCACACCAATAGTTCAAAATAAAATAATAAAATGCAAGCCATAATTAACTTAAGTCATAACTTAGCAAACATGAAAATAATAATTAATTCTTGCGGCGTGGACGAAGATTGTAGCCGTGGCCGCCACGGCGCCGCATGTCTTTGGCCGGTGAGTCGTCATCATCATCTTCCGTCGCAACTCCATAATCAACCAATGCGCCATGTCCGTCATCTTCGTCTTCAAGTTGGCCGTCATGGTGGCTGTCGCCATCACTTGATTTCTTCCAAACGATGTTAGAATTGTTTTGATAACCTCCACTCTTTAAAAGAGTCAAGTGGACCAGATCATGAGATAAGAAGGGAGAGAAGTGGAGAGAAACTTTAAGGCTTCGTTCATTTGGATGAAATTAAGCCATTGGATTTGGAATTGGAGGGATCAGTTCCAATACTATTGTTGAGTGACATAATAAAGGGGGGAATTGGAAATCATACCAAATTTCATGGAATTCATTTTATGGTATCTTGATTTCTTCCAAGCGATGTTGGAATTGTTTTGATGACCTCCACTCTTTAAATGAGTCAAGTGGACCAAATCATGAGATAAGAATTAAGGCTCCGTTCATTTGGATGAAATTAAGCCATTGGATTTGGAATTTGAATTGGAGGGATCAATTCCATTACTATTGTTGAGTGACATAATAAAGAGAGGAATTGGAAATCATACCAAATTCCATGGAATTCATTATGGTATTCCTAATTTCTTCCAAACGACGTCTGAATTGGTTAGAAATTGGAATGGGTCTCAACTCCAATATTTAAAACCAATTCTAGCCAAACAAATGAAGGCTAAATGAATTGCAAAATTATGCTATGATGCATCCTTCAAGAAGGCATTGTAGAATTTCTTACTCAACTGCAGTGTATTATATTAGTGTGTTGAAGTTGTGTCTAATTATAACAAAGTTGTGGATAGTTGCTGATTAACTTGTTAGTTTAGACGACATCTTATTTCATTATATGATATATATAACTTATACATTGTTTTATGGATTATGACTCATTTGGTTGCTTATAGATGAGATACATATTATAAAAAAATGATAGTTTCATTCTCATTGTTAGTTTAGACGACATCTTATTTCATTATATGATATATCTAACTTATACATTGTTTTATGGATTATAACTCATTTGGTTGCTTATAGATGAGAAACATATTATAAAAAAAATGATAGTTTCATTCTCATTCTTTTAGCTATGTATTTAGATTAAATAACGGCATTTGAGGGGCTTGCTGAGTTCAAAATCAATAGTGATTAATGGATTTCTAAGTACATCTAGCCAAAAGACATTTTATAAAAGAAATAATGTGAAACTTGAAATTATAGATTCGTGATGTCCTCTATGTAGGGGTGTCCCGATCTGATTTTTTGCATCGAACCAGTCGGTTTGTGGCGGGAACACTTTTTGGACCTTGAAACCGATAGGGTGTAGCTTGGTTCGGTTTCTTGGTTCATAAAACCGTGTAAGCTTAGACGCTTAGCTTGTATATTATTATATATATTGTTTGCTCAAATTTTTTGCCTCAAAGTTTTCAACACTAATACTAATAACAAAGTTGGGGAGACGGGGACCGGACATGGTATTCAACCTTAGAGAAGAGGGGAGGAGGAGGAGGTGGAGTGAATAAAGTTTTGTTCTTAACAAAGTAGAATAATTGATGCATAGTAGGTGCAACTAAGTAATAAATAGGAGTTTGAGTATAAAGACAAGAATAAGTAAAATATTATCTATCAGAGTAGCACAATTGGCTTTCTCCTGTTTCCACCTGAGCGAGGGAGAGCTATTATATAATGAATAATTTACTTTGAATAACAACCCATATCCAATCGGCACTGCATACACAACTACTATCATAAACTAGTAGAGTAGTTTTAGCCTCAACATTAAATGCTCCGTAGATCTAACTAAAGTTATCTCAAACTTGGCCGATTTTCACCACATCTCTAGATGTCACACTCTAGTTGCCCTCACTTTGACAAGTGCACCACTCCTTAGACATCACACTCTAGACATCCTACACCAGACGTTAGTTTCTATAAGACACTTCATTTTATTCCTATACTGGATTTGAAATTTATTGATGGTTTTGAGCTCTTTCCGCCAACAGATGACTCTCAGAAACTCAATACGGATCCAAATTCGACAAAAGGTGGTCTGGCAACTATTTATAGGCCCTAGGAAAGTTTCGACCATATCAATTTATCGATACATCCTATCGCCCTGGGCGATAGCTCCGGATTATTCATGCAGTAGTCATTAGTCGACTATCAAGCCTTTAGGTGCCGGAAATTGAAATGTCAATAATTGTTATCGCCCTTCGATTACCTTGGGAATTCCAATCATCGCCACGTTAAGTTTATCACCACAATATGATACTCTATTTTGCCTGACAAGAGGAGTTTCAGTATATCGCCGTGCCAGTTCCCTCGATTTTTTCTGTCAAGCGCAGTTTCAGCAATGCCGCCATGCCGATACAATGCATCGCTTGCCGGTTTCCACGAGAGAACCAATCATAGTTTTAATGCAATCTATCGTCCCGATCGATAGGTCTGAGCAGTGTATGATTCCTTCTACAATTCACGAAAATTACGCAACCTATTAAACACACCAGTGTTTGTTATTGTTGAACATGTCGGAGATTGAACCTACATCTCAATGCACTCTCACTTTTGATAATAACAAACGTGGATTTGGAGATTGAAAACTATGCAACATAGAGATGCAATAACAATGTATAATTTGAATAAATGTAAGATCCTTTTAAAAGTAAATTTGACATACGAGTGAAAGATAATAAAGTGTCGCAATAAACAATATTCTAAAACATTCTCATTTTTTTTATTATAACAATAACAATCATTCTTTTCAGAACAATAAGCTAAACAATGATATGCATGCTGGTAGAGAGTATAGTACATTTCACACAATGAGTATAACAAGTTCTATATGTTAGTTGCTAGGGTTGAAGAGGAGGAGAGAGAAGAGTCGAGGAGGAAGAAGAAGAGAGATGAATTTCAGCCCATAGGGCTCCTTTTTCATTATCATCCCAAGATAGCTCAAATGAAAGATACCTATAGGCTTATATAATGCCTCATTCCGAAGTACGCAAGGGAAAACGATAAATAACACATGAACCGATTTACATGTGAGATAATAAAGGATAAGACTGACGCCTGCGCTACACCCGTGCGTCCTAATAACGAACATCCGTTGTCAAGTTGGAATCTGTGTCCATATCGCCTTGGCCCCGACGTCAATTTATGCGTCGTGTCCTCATCCCTTGCCCTTTTCCGTCTTCATAACAATGCCACCCTCTCGAAAATTTGCCTTGTTTTCAAGGCAAAAGCAACTACCGGGACACATTGCAGTTGAGATGGTAGAGGTGCAGCCGGGCCGGTCAGCTCAACGTCGCACGACTCGCACCACAACTATGCGACATAATCTATTGGTGCATGCTGCTGAGGAGGATGGGGTGCCACCGACAGATGGGAAAAGGACGCCTCCCCTGCCAAGAAGAAAAGGCTCCCGCTTGAGAAAAATGCATCGTCATGCAGGCCCATTTGATATGCACATCTCCGAGTGTATAAATCCATGCGACACCGAGTATGACATCAAGACTACCGAGCTCAAAAGAGTAGAAATTTGCGCAGAGAGGGCAAGAGTCAACAATCATGTGCAGGTTCGTACAGAGGCCACCAGTGGTAGTGCGGCGGCTGTCGCCCAAGCAAACAACGAGAGGAGGGGAAGGAGATGAGCAAACGTCGAGCTGTATCGCCAGGCGCGGGGAGATGAAATTGTGGCTGACTCTACTATCAATTAGCACCTTCAAGGGAGTGTCCCGCCAGGGAACCAGGGAGCGTCATAGTGAGGGGGCCAGAGGTGTTGCCCACTGCAGAGCACAAAAGTTTGAGAAGATGCATGCGTGCATGGGGGCATGACAACAGGTGAGTCATCGCCTTTTAGGTCTTCAAAATCCCCAAGGGTGATCTCCTGGTCCTCCTCGCCAATGGTGATGCAGAGCTCCTTCAAAGGGCAGTCATGAGTCGGGGAGTATGGTTGTTTACAACGGAAATAGAGGCCTCGGGTGTGAAGATCGTGGTACTCGTGGTTGGTCATCCGTGGGCTGTTCGGTGGCCGGGGCGGTCGGGGGTGGTCCGAGCCGCGGGGGAGCCGTGGTATGTGTTGGAATATTTTCTAATATATTCCTATATTAATATTCAAAAATGATATATTTTCGGTTTTAAAAACTTTTATAAAACAACAGCAGATCTATATATATATGAGCAGCAATATTAACAAAATTGCATGAAGGGGTGAGAAATAAAATAGAGAGTAATATATATATAGTTTAGAATCGAGCCTGGGTAAGGCGTGTGATCACTGCCCTAAAGAAGTTGCACCACCCTCCGACAGGGCTTTCAACCGATGCTCACTCCTCCAAGGTACAACACCCGGCTAGATCCCGAAACTCCGATGTGCGCGGACACCGAAGAAGCACAGAGCACCCGAACAACCACTTGATGAAGCAAACGTAAACAAAAGGAAGCACGTAGAATATCGTGAAAGCAGAGAGAGAGAGAGCACAAGAGCGTATCAGAGCATGTAAGAGAGCGTAAGAAGAACTGCAGAAAGAACGAGTATATATAAAACTCGGATAGCACGATCTCCTCCAAAATAGGATCTCAGAAAACGGCAATAAAATAAATGACATACTAAATATTAACGGTTGTAAATGGAAGGATCATAATCAGAAGAATAAACGTTTGAATATTTCCAACGTAAATATTGGCGAGAAAGACGCGAAAAAGAGCGGTTAAGAAAACGCGTAAAACGGCAGAACGCGTGAAGAGAAATCGACGTTGCGTCGACATCATATCGACGCTACGTCGAGTTCTATCGACGCAGGACTTATCGACGCAAGCCTTATCGACGCTACGTCGAGTTTAATCGACGCATGCGTCGAGTTCCATTCGACGCCACGCAACTCCAGCGGGCAAAATGACGCTACGTCGAAATCTATTCGACGCAGCTCCGAATTCTAATCGACGCATCTCCGAGTAAAATGCTATGAAGCTATTTGGAACAAAAAATACAATTCAATTCAATTATTCCCCAAATCCCAAATCCCAAATCCGAAATCCGAAATCCGGATCCGGTCCGGTGCGGTGCGTGCACGCGCGCGCGCGTGTGGTTCATAGTTTCTCCTTATGTTCTTTTGAACAAATAAGAAGGTGTGAAAACATATATAAACTCTTTGGCAAGAAAGCTAAAAAGCAAGGTGGGACTAAAGGTTCATCATTTCATTCATGAAAGGTTTCCCTCCAATTAATTTGGGTTCCCTCCAATTTTGGTTTTGGAGCTTTTCATCATATATGAATAGCCATGCACCAAACACCAAAAGGCTATAATAAAACATTATAAATAAATATTTATTTACAAAATTTCTAACAATCCCCCACAAAAGCGAAAAACTAAAAGCGAACTTCATAAATATGATGTTACTAATAATAAATAAAATCAAATACAAATTTGCTTCATCAAGTTGTATCTAATGCAATGGGTATAGATGGAATGGTTACCTTGAATCTATACTTAGTACTTACTTCCTCTACCGAAGAGTATAATGTGCCAGAAGCTTTGAATTATAAACTTTTGACCAGTAAATTAGATAAGCACACAAAAGATTGGTTGTTCTTGGGTTATGGCGGTGGGCGCGTTAATGGCCATGCGCATTCCTTGATTTTTCATGAGAGTTATTTTGGGTTCAGCCCGGATCCCAAAGTTGCGGCCTCACAACAACCCCCACATAGGCGGTGCCTCAAGAGATAATCGTAACCAATATCTCGCAAAGAAATATGCCTTTGGCAACCATTAAGAACTTAATTAAGTTCATCCTATCTTGTTACGTAGAGCACAACATCATAGGAATGGGGAGAAGGTTTTTCTCAACCTTATATTTTGTGCTCCCAACTACGCTACATCAACGGCTTCGTTTCTACCACATTGAACCCACTTCATGGGATCTCCAATCACATGGGTTGGGTATCCACCGTTAGCAGCAATCATGTGGGCTTAAGCCCCATTCCCCTCGATGACAATAATATCTCCCTTCGGGACAATCCCTTGGTAAGATTATCAGCCAGATTCAGTTCTGACTTTACATAGTTGAGTGATATCACTTCTTTTCTTCTTTGCTTCACGGACTTGTACCTGATTCTCATGAACTTATTCATTTTGGAATTAGTATTATTAGAAGCAGTTAAATCAATAACACTTTTGTTATCACAATGTAAAGAGATAGCAGACAAGGGGTTTTCAATTAAAGGAATTTCACTAAGTAAATTTTTAATCCATTCTGCTTCGGCACATGTAGTGTCCAAAGCTATAAGCTCCGATTCCATGGTACTTCTTGAAATCACAGTTTGTTTTGTAGAAGCCCATGAAATGGCGGCTCCTCCGAGGAGGAAAACATATCCGGTTGTTGACTTAACGTCTAACGAATCAGTTACCCAATTGGCATCTGAATATCCTTCTAGTACTCCGGGAAATCCCGTGTACACTAAACTATAATCCATAGTTCCACGAAGATATTTAAATATTCTATTTAGTGCTATCCAATGTTCATCACTTGGATTACTAGTATATCTACTAAGGCGGCCTACGGCATAGGAAATGTCGGGCCTAGTGCGGTTAGCTATGTATAGGAGTGATCCTATCATTTGTGCATACCTGTGTTGATCAGCGGGTTCATTAGTATTTTTACAAAGTTTTACACTAGCGTCATATGGAGTAGAAGCGGGAATGGAGTCATATAGGTTGAATTTAATCAACATTTTCTCAATCGAGTGTGAAAGAGATAATGATACGCTAGAATCATTTTTGACTAGTTTCATTCCTAATATAATGTTTGCTTCCCCCAAATCTTTCATATCAAAATTGGATGATAAATTATTTTTGGTTTCATTAATAATTTTAATTGAGTTTCCAAAAATTAAAATGTCATCTACATAGAGACATAACAATACAATTTCATTTCCGTTTTGTTTGGCATAAATACACTTATCAAATTCATTAGATTTGAAACCAAAAGTTAAGACTACGGAGTCAAACTTTTGATGCCATTGTTTAGGTGCTTGTTTTAAACCGTAGAGAGATTTAATTAATTTACAAACTTTGGTTTCTTGGCCTTTGACCACAAAACCTTCGGGTTGAGACATGTAGACTTCTTCATCTAAGTCTCCATGCAAGAAAGCGGTCTTGACATCCATTTGATGAATGATCATCCTATGGATCGAAGCCAAGACGACTAGAATACGAAGAGAGGTTATTCTAGCTACGGGAGCATATGTGTCTAGATAATCTATTCCTTGTTTTTGGGCATAGCCTTTAGCTACAAGGCGAGCCTTATATTTATCTATGGATCAATCCAGATTTAATTTCTTTCTAAAGATCCATTTACACCCTATGGCTTTGGCACCGGGAGGTAAATCGGTTAGGATCCAAGTTTTGTTTTCTAAGATAGAATTAATTTCTAGATTAATTGCTTTTTCCAAAAGGGATAATCAGATGAGGTCATTGCTTCCTCATATGTATTATGATCTCCTTCAACTAGATAAGTGAAGTAGTCCTCCCCATAGGATCTTTCGGTTCTAACTCTTTTGCTTCTTCTAGGTTCATCATTTTTTAATGGTTCAATAGAAGAAGTGGATGGTTGGTTTGAGCTAGTTGAAGGTTGAGATGAGTTATTTAGTTTATATGAAAATTTATCTTCAAAATAAGCTGCATCTCTAGCTTCTATAATGGTGTTGTTAGATATTTCACTAATTAGGGAATTGGTGATGAGAAATCTATTAGCACTGCTATCGGATGCATATCCTATGAAAATAGAGTCTAATGTTTTTGGTCCTATTTTCTTTCTCTTAGGTTCAGGAATTGCTACCTTAGCTAAACACCCCCACACTCGAAGAATTTGGAGGTTGGGTTTTCTTAATTTGAATGATTCAAAAGGTGTCTTATCGCTTTGTTTAGAAGGAATCCTATTAAGGATGAAGGAGGAAGTGAGCAACGCTTCTCCCCAGAGATTTTCCGGGGCACCGGACTCGGCTAACATGGCATTGACCATGTTCATCAAGGTCCGATTTTTACGTTCAGCTACACCATTCGATTGAGGAGAATATAGAGCAGTCACTTGATGAATAATCCCATGTTCTTGGCAAAATTGGGTTAGTTCATTCGAAGTGTATTCTCCACCTCGATCGGATCTAAGAATTTTAATCGATGATCCTAATTGATTTTCTACTTCCGCTTTGAAAATCTTAAAATATGAAAAGACTTCATCTTTGGTTTTTAATAAATATATGTAACAATATTTAGTGAAATCGTCAATAAAAGTTACAAAATATTTATTTCCACCTCTAGTGGGTTGGCGGTTTGAATCACATACATCCGAATGAATTAGTTTTAAAGGTTTTGAAGTTCTATCAACTGATTTAAAAGGCTTTCTAGAAAATTTAGCTTGCACACAAATTTCACATTTAGCACTTGGTGCAATATGGATTTTGGGAATCAAATTTAAGGACATCATTCTTTTCATGCAATCAGAATTCACATGTCCTAATCTAGCATGCCAAAAATCAGGAGAAGAAGTTGAAACTGAAGAAGAAGAAATTTGATTAACTTCCAAATCAGCAATATTTAATTTAAATAATCTATCACATACAAAACCTTTGCCAATAAAATTATCATTAAATGTTATTACAACTTTATTTGATTCTAAAACAATTTTGTAACCCTTCTTCACTAGTAAGGATCCGCTCACAAGATTCTTCCTAACTCTCGGCACATAAAGCACATCATGCAAGGCTAGTGTCTTCCCGGATGTCAACCTAAGATCCACTCGCCCACGTCCAAGTATTTGTGCCGATGAAGCATCTCCTAAGATCACGCTTCCTCCACTGATGTCCTGAAAGGTGGCAAAGCAAGAACGATCAAAACAAGTATGAACATTTGCTCCGGAGTCAAGCCACCAATCTGATGAACAAGTGAGAAGAAGACTAGGAGTATAATCTAACCTGAAGATAGGTTGAACCGGTGCTTGGATCATGTTGGCCTGAGGCTTGTCTCCACGAGACTTACCAACCACGGGTTCTGTCTTCTTGTAGAAGCAGTTGGTAGACAAATGGTTTGTGCGGCCGCAGATGAAGCACCATTTCCTTTTACCTGGGTTTTGGTTAGAGGGACCAGGCTTGGGATGATTGGGTTTTTGATGGCGGGAACCTTGACGGAAAGGTTTCTTGAAATTCTTTCCTTTCCCTTTGAAGTGATGGTTGGAGGAAGGATTGCCTTGCGATTCGGTGAGGTTTACTTTAGGAGCAAGGTCTTTGGGAACTTTAGAGTTTTTACTTTTATGTTCCTCCTCAATGCGGATAGCATTTTGGATCTGAACATAAGTGAGGTTTGATTGGTCATGCCTTAGTCTAGTGCTAAAGCCGGACCATGAATCGGGAAGAGAATCAATAAGACATGCCACAAGATAATTTTCGGAAAGGATTGAGCCATCGGCTCGGATCTTGGACAACATCTCATCTAGTTGATGGAGTTGAGGATTGATGGGCTTGGAAGCATCAATCTTGAATTTGTGGAGGTTGGAAACATTGTAGCGTTCTATACCCGCATTGTCAAGGTTATAGCGCGCTTCAAGTGCATACCACAAATCCTTAGCCGTACGATATTGGAGGAATACATCGTAAAGGCTGTCGGACAAGGCACTAAGAATGCGGTTGCGACAATGATATTCAATGTCCACCGGATCTCTATATGGGACACGTCTAACATAGGTTCTAGTGGTATTTGCAGTTGAGGATGAGGACGTTGGTAGAGACGAAGCAACTGCATTTGCAGTGCTAGGGATTTCAGTTTCTACAGCGGGGGCATCGAAGATAGCAGACAAAAGGCCTAACGTATTAAGTCAATATTCTATCTGAGCTTGCCAACGACGAAAACCATTTTCATTAAATTTCTCGGGTTTGATCCCGGCGGAATCCTCAGATCTAGAAGCCATTAGTGATTTCTGAAATTTAAAATAAATACAATAAATAACAGTACATGTAAACACTAAAACAGAGATAATCATTTGATTAATTGATTTTGTTTATTCTATTGATGTGGAATTATAAACTTCTTTAGATTGTTGGAATATTTTCTAATATATTCCTATATTAATATTCAAAAATGATATATTTTCGGTTTTAAAAACTTTTATAAAACAACAGCAGATCTATATATATGAGCAGCAATAATAACAAAATTGCATGAAGGGGTGAGAAATAAAATAGAGAGTAATATATATATAGTTTAGAATCGAGTCTGGGTAAGGCGTGTGATCACTGCCCTAAAGAAGTTGCACCACCCTCCGGCAGGGCTTTCAACCGATGCTCACTCCTCCAAGGTACAACACCCGGCTAGATCCCGAAACTCCGATGTGCGCGGACACCGAAGAAGCACAGAGCACCCGAACAACCACCTGATGAAGCAAACGTAAACAAAAGAAAGCACGTAGAATATCGTGAAAGCAGAGAGAGAGAGCACAAGATCGTATCAGAGCATGTAAGAGAGCGTAAGAAGAACTGCAGAAAGAACGAGTATATATAAAACTCGGATAGCACGATCTCCTCCAAAATAGGATCTCAGAAAACGGCAATAAAATAAATGGCATACTAAATATTAACGGTTGTAAATGGAAGGATCATAATCAGAAGAATAAACGTTTGAATATTTCCAACGTAAATATTGGCGAGAAAGACGCGAAAAAGAGCGGTTAAGAAAACGCGTAAAACGGCAGAACGCGTGAAGAGAAATCGACGTTGCGTCAACATCATATCGACGCTACGTCGAGTTCTATCGACGCAGGACTTATCGACGCAAGCCTTATCGACGCTACGTCGAGTTTAATCGACGCATGCGTCGAGTTCCATTCGACGCCACGCAACTCCAGCGGGCAAAACGACGCTACGTCGAAATCTATTCGACGCAGCTCCGAATTCTAATCGACGCATCTCCGAGTAAAATGCTATGAAGCTATTTGGAACAAAAAATACAATTCAATTCAATTATTCCCCAAATCCCAAATCCGAAATCCGAAATCCGGATCCGGTCCGGTGCGGTGCGTGCGCGCGCGCGCGCGCGTGGTTCATAGTTTCTCCTTATGTTCTTTTGAACAAATAAGAAGGTGTGAAAACATATATAAACTCTTTGGCAAGAAAGCTAAAAAGCAAGGTGGGACTAAAGGTTTATCCTTTCATTCATGAAAGGTTTCCCTCCAATTAATTTGGGTTCCCTCCAATTTTGGTTTTGGAGCTTTTCATCATATATGAATAGCCATACACCAAACACCAAAAGGCTATAATAAAACATTATAAATAAATGTTTATTTACAAAATTTCTAACAGTATGCACCTAGGGAGGTGGCCGAATGGCGGGGGAGGGTAGGCAAGCGGTGGGGGTGTAGAACTCCCCGGTGGCTGGCTGGTATCGATGGAGGTGACCTTGAAGTCCGCTTCCACCAAGCGGGCTAGGCCCATAACATCAGTAATCATCCTGAGGTGGTGGGTGCCAAGGCAGGATCAGATGTGGGGGAGGAGCCCCTGCATAAAAAAGCCCAAGTAGTGATCTAGCGGCAAGCCCGGAACGTGCGTCGCCAAGACAATGAACTCATCAATGTAGTCATCAAGGAAGCCTGATTGGCGGAAACCACACAAACATTCAAATGTTGTCCCTGAATAGAGGACATCATAGCAGAGGATGAGGTCCTGTTGAAATTCCGCCCAGGAGAGCGAAGGGTTGTTCTGTCATAGCCAGCAGACTCAATGAAGGGCTGATCCATCTATGCCGATGAGATCCGTTGCAACCTTTTGTTGCTCCGGAGTCGGATGAATGTCAAAAAATTGTTCCGCACTAGCAATCCATCCTATGGGGTCGATGTCGTTGAAAGAAGAGACGTTGAACAAACAGAGTGAAGGTGGGAAGCCCGCCGACGGCGGGATAGGGTTCCGAGGAGGGTCCAAGTGTGCCTCGAGATGCGATGGGGATTCCATGTTGGAGGACGATGAAGCACTCAGTCTGCCGGCCAGGAGGGCGTCCAACTTAGCATCCATTTGCTGGGCCTGGAGCGTGGCAATTACCGCCTCATGAGTATCAAGGCGGCGGTAGATGTCTGGATCCACCGGAGGCTGAGGCGCGAGTGTCAGAGTGCACCATAAAGCGGAGTAAGGGGGCATGCACGCGAGAGGAAGGGCATTACGCAGCCGAACAGGAAATGGAGGCGCTGTCGAGTGTGCGTGATCTGACACCAGTGGCTTGGAAGCATTGCGTCGCTAGGAGAGGCCGATCAGCCGCCGAAGACGGGAGCTGGGAGCCGGTGGAATGCACGGGAGAGGTCGAACGTGCGTTGGAACGTCGTAGGAATCGGTCGATCGGTCGGTCGCAAGAACCGGCCGATTGGTCGGTCATAGGAATCGGCCGCCCGGGCATAGGAAGAGGCCGATCGGTCGTAGGAAGTGGCCGCTGGACGACATGGGATGGACGCTGACGACGCAAGTGGAATCGACCGCTAGGACGCGCTCAGGCGCGGGAAGTGGTCGACGCACTGGCTACTGGAATGAATGTGACGGGACGATGTGAATACGACACACTGGCTGTGGGAACGAATGCTACGGGACGACGTCCGCGCTGCTGGAACCAAGCTTGCAGATGTCGGATGTCGGACTCATGTCGGTATTGGTTTTTTATGTCGGATGTCAGATTGCGGGGGATATATCAGGGACATTTCAAAATGTCGGATTTTAATTATATATATCTTTATTATATATATATGTTTTTAATTAGATGGTAATTATTTTTAATTTTTTTTTCTAATTATATATATATTTATATGTTTTTAAGTATGTCGGATGTCGGATTTTAATAATAGATGGTAATTATTTTTTCTAATTATATATTATTTTAATTATACAATCGGATTTTAAGTTTTACGGGTTCGAGAAATGAAGTGAACCGGGAGAAAATAAATGGGGTTTTAGTATTTTTTTGGGTGTTATTAGCCATTAATAGAGTGATAATTAAAAATAAATATTCATAGCTAATGTCGCCGCCATAAGCCGCCATAAACAGACATGTCGGGCCGACATGTCGGACATGTCGGACGCCATACTGGAAAACGCCATTTTTCTCATGTGTCGCTAACGTTGCGATTTCCCCTAAAAAATGACATGTCGGCCGACATGTCGGACATGGCGGCTGACATCTACAAGCTTGGCTGGAACAAATGCTTCGGGCGACGAAAACTGCGGTGGGAAGCGATGCAGGTTGGACCAAATGTTAGGTGCTAGAGTTGAAGAGGAGGAAAGGGAGGAGTCGAGAAGGAGGAAGAAGAAGAAAGACGAATTTCAGCCCTCAGGGCTCTTTTTCATTATCATCCCAAGATAACTCAAATGAAAGATACATATAGGCTTATATAGTGCCTCATTCCGAAGTACGAAAGGGAAACCAGTAAATAACTCATGGCCCGAATTACACATGCGATAATAAAAGATAAGGCTGACGGCCGCGCTACATTCGTGCGCCCTACTAGCGAACGTCCGACGTCGAGTTGGGATCTGTGTCCACGTCGCCTTGGCCCTGACGTCGACTTATGCGTCATGTCCTCATCTCCTCGTCCTTTGCCCTTTTCTGTCTTCGTAACACTATACCACATGATAATCAATATTAGTAATCAAGAAAGTGAGATTTGCAAATAATCTAGGTTTTAAATAATATTGCACATGGATATCAGTGATAAGACCAGAAACTAATACCTCATTGGCACGTGAAAATAGGCAAGTATGCGATATGAAAGACAAATGATTATCAACACGTCACACATAACACTTAACATTTCAGAGCAACGTCTTAAAAGTGAACATGACTCCGTTGCCAATTGAATGTTGGGCCATTGTTTTTATGAGGATCACTATAAAGGGGTGGGGGTGGGGGGATAATGTATTTAACCCAAACACCAAGCTGAGTACTAATCACATTTAACCTTTAAAAGTAAATGCAAAATTTAAACAATTATGCTATAGAGAGAAGATGCACGAACATATATAGTGGTTCTCAAATCCTGATTATGGTAGTCCACTGTTCCACAACTGTGAGAACCCTTTCCAAGAGCAGTTATAACTTCCTTCCCTTAGTCAACTTCAACTTCTACAACGAAGTTCACTGTCCAACTACCAACTACAGCGAAAAACCATCCACTAAAATAGACAATTGAATGCACAACTCAATCCATTCCCGAAATGGACAATTATGTTCAACCAATTGCAAGTCTCACTAAAATAGATAGCTTTTGATACAATCTAGAGATACAAACAAAGTCTTTCCAAAGAAGACTTCTAGAAATTTTATAGATGCTGAAAGTTTTCTGGCTTTTTGACATTATGGAGTTCTAGGTTGTCAATTAAGACTCCTTGAATGTTGAATAGTTGTGTGAATTCGATTCTTCCTTTTCAGTTTGAGGAAGAACGATTTGATCTTGTGTCATGAATGCTTCAGCTCTTTCTCAACTGAGTGCTTCAACTCTTTCACTCTTCTTTTTGTTCTCTCTTTCTTGATCAGTTCTTCCTTGACTTAAGAGCATCAACTCCTTTCCTCTATTACTCTCATTTCTTCATTCATCATTACTTCATTAGCCTCTACTAGCCTGCGTACTAATACGTTGAGTTGCTATATAATTTAGCATAGCAACGGCTCTTTTTATTTCTGATCTATAATAACAATTTTCAAATGGCAATTTAAAACCTGGTTCGTCGACCAATGCTCGATGGTTGACAAATGTCACTATTCATCGCTTGACGATAAAGTGGCTTGCTCATTGACGATAGCTTCTCTGCTCGCTTGCCGATTGCTTCAGCAACCAAACCAGTGCTCGAAGATAGTCTATCAACACTCTTTGTATAGAGATTACTTGTCATTTGATTTCTCGACAATATTTGTATACCGATTAGGATGGAGCTCAAAGGTCCACAATCTTCTTTGTCTTCTGCTTGCTTGATGCTTGCCGATCAGTTAACTGGTCGAAGGTTGCTGCTTGACGATTCTGCTTCTGCTCAACAACAGACTCAAACAAACAACAAATATGATGCTAATTTATCTTCCCTTCCTATACATACAATTCTAAGGGTTTCTACACATGCCTTATCTTCAAATGATTTTGTTCCAGTAAATCAAAAGGGTTTTCGCAACACATTATTTTGATGTTGCCTAGGGAAGCGTTGATGCGATTAACGTTGGTCTGCATGGTGGTGATAATGTTTGGCATTTAGAAGAGGGGAGTGGAAGTAGTGAGCTGGATCTTGATGGCTGCCATCATGCAGCAAGATCGGAACAATTGATAACAAATGAAAAGATTGCACTAGAGTAGGAAAATGAATACAAACTCTCGAGGCATGCTCACACCTACACCGTTAAGGGTTGTTTCTCTCTTAGAGTTCTCCAAATGAGTGATATAACGCGGTTTCCAAGATATCCACTAACCCTCCTTGAGGAGGGACACTCATCATAAATTTTTTTTCTACATGCTAATTAAATTACACAATAATAATAAAAGATAAACTAAGATTACTCCCTGCTAATTTTGTTTATCTTATCTTTTTAAACTTAGTTATGTATTATTTGATTTTAGTACATTTAACTCTTGAATTTTTCTTATAAAAGATCTCCAAGGAAAACAAAATAGAAACGTACTTGAGAACCAAAAATCCAAAATGCTCTAACCGATCAAAACCAAACCCATTAGTTTTAGTTTAGTTCTGTTTTGGCTAGGATTAAACAAATTCCCCTTGGTTTGGTTTTGGTTTGGGTCCAAGCTAAACCAAATTGAACCGCCTACACCTCTAGAAGATTGCTTGAAGATATGAATGAATTTGGGATTGGATCGAACTCTGATCAAGCCAAATGATCCAATCCATGAGCCAAAAGCTGAGATCAAACTTTTTAAAGACCAATTTCAAGTCGTGTATGCACCAGATCGAATAGACCTTAGTTATTAAAGGCGCAAGGCGCACCAAGGCGCAAAGGGGTCTTGGAGCCTAGGCGCGAGGCTCAAGGCGCAGGCGCGCGCCTGGCGAAGGCAAGGCGCAACCACATTCATTTTAAAAAATAAGCATTAAACATCAGTTCATCTTCTTGATCAAAATTTCCATCTATTCTACTCATTAATTATTCATTACTATCATTTATATCTCTTAACAAATAGAATTAATGTGGTCACTTGCATCATATCTATGTTTTAACACTCGATTATGTTTCACATACACTAAATCATGCCAAAACTTATTGAGTTCTTACATTATTTATTTCTTTTTTGGGGAAAAAAATTTGCAATAGAAATCGCACCCAGGCTCGGCTTTTATGCTCCAAAGGCGCACGAAGGCGCAAGCCTCTGAGCCTGTTGAGCCTCGAGCCTTAGGCGCGCCTTTAACAACATAAGAATAGACACCACATGGAATTGAAATTAAAGGCTTATATATATATATATATATAAAGTGATAGGCACGGGGCTCCGCCCTACTGCCAAGCGCGACAGTACCCGGCCGGCGACGACGGGCTTCGTCCGCCCCCGGCCAAGCGCGATGGTACCCGGCCCGCGACGACGGGCTTCACCTTCCCCCGGCGGGCTACGCCCATGACGCTCTGAGCTGCGCCTGCATCAAGCCGGTTGCGCCCACAACATATACATATGAGTACTCAAAATGACCGCACAAAAATTTTAATTAATATTTTATAATTGTTTTTTTTCAAAAACATTTTTATTTTAACAAAAAATCATTTTAAAGTAGGTCTAATGATTACCTACCATAGTAGGTGTATGAGGTCTACTTAAAAGCTTTTGGATTTTATGAATTTCCATCATTATTTTAATTATAGGGATATAGTGTAATTACACAAATAGTCATTATATTTTATGAATTTTCATTTTTTTCATAATATATGTTAAGTCATTGGAGTAAAAGAATGAAGCTATATTTGACAATTTTGAATGTTGCACCAAAGGCAACTTCTTGTATATAGCAGTTAAAGATATACAAAGTCTATATTTAATATATTATAATTCTCTCAAAGTTTCACGACATTGCATGGTGGTAGAGAACCTTTGAAAGCCCATAAGCAAGTAGTTGAGGCCACTTTACATGCAATTAAAAATTTGCTAATTATTTTAAACATATCAATGGTTTAGTCATCATCTTTTATTTTCTATACACAAGGCTTTATAAATGACTAGTATGCAAGACAAGAATGAGACACTACGACAGTATGGTTAGAGTGTGATATTATACTTAACAAGGTTGTAGATGTGAAATATCAGAAACATGTCAGTTTGAATTTTCCATGTCGGTTTTAATGTGTCGGTGAATATATCAAGGATATTTCATATATCAGATTTTAATATTTAGTTTAATATACATAATTATATATAAATTAATAAATATAATCATTTTTTAAATTTGTGTATATTGATATATTAACAATTTAACATTTTTGGGGGTTGTTATAGGCAAACCACGATCGACTATTAACAAACCTTGGTTATTAACAAACCTTCATTTTTGCAAACAGTTATTAACAAACACTTTTGTTATTAGCAAATCATGTAAAACAAACAAACAACACCCAAGTCTTTATCCCACCATAGTGGGGTCGGCAACAAACCACGCAAAAAAGTAAAAATTAAATTAAATTTCTAAGCAATTCTACAAAAAATATGACCCATAAAAATTGATGTTTTTTGATATTTTTTGCAACAAAATATTACAGAACTCCAAAAAGTTAGATGTTAAAACAGCTTTTCCACCATGTTGATTTGAAAATCTTCTACCTCTCCAAAATAACCCTATATTCTGCAAAAAATAAAATACAGTTAGAACATTATGAACATGCCGTAAATAAATTTAAAATTCAAATATGAGCTTAAGACTTACCTTGTTGAATGAATTGAAGAGCTTTTCCACCTTATTGAAGTGAAAGTCCTCCATATCTCCAAAGTAACGCTATATTGTGAAAAAAAAAACAGAGTAGAAACATTGTGAACATGTCGCAATTAAAGTTAAAAAGTACAAATATGAGATTAAGACTCACTTTTTTGTCTTTAGCATTGTAAACGTGAATCGTAAACACTTTCCCATGAACTTGCAAGAGGATGGTGAAATCTTCTTCAAGGAGAATAGATTTGAGGTAACTCTGATGAATGATTATTAATTATAAATATGATGAATATGAGCTTATGAATAGAAGGTATCGTTCAATCCAATGGGGGATAAAGCTATATTTTGAGCCTTTGATACAAGAACTACTCCAATATTGTAGCACAATGAGAATCAATTCATATGCGGCATGAACATCCACTTCTCTAAAGGTGCAGGAACGGTCACACAATATAGTGAATTGATCAATTCCTTGTTTCTTGAGGCTCCCAAAATGTGACCATAAAGACATTCCTTTGTTCTCAATTCAGTAGAGAGACTTTTCTAACTTTAATCCATCCATCAGAAATGTTTAAAGAATCAACAATAACATCGTAACCACAATGTCCATCAAAGGCCTCATTATAAATATCTACCATATTTTTTGCAATTTGTAGTCGAAATTGTCGACACATCCGGTCAAAAAATTTGTTTGTTTGACATCTAGATGTCTTTGTAAAGTTTCTCAACATTTGAGGAACATCCAATAACACATGTTCAAAAAGTGAAGTCTCACGCTTTGTACTTTGTAAATCTTCTTTAATTTTTTTTGTACTTCCTTTTGGTCTTCCCTTTAACTTGATAGGTAAATATGACTCCATTGTAAAGCTTGAACCCGGATCCATGTTTTCACAAAATTTTCTCTTTATTTCCGACTGTTGATGTTGAGATGTGTTTTGATACCTTCTTTCCCTCAATCTCAATGTCTATGCCAAAATTCTCATTTTTTCATCTTCTTTTGTTTGGATTATGAATTCAATGTCCATGTCTTGTATACTCAACTGTTTCCAATGCTTATGAATTAACCATAAAAGATAAGCTTTATTTTGAGTGATATGGAAAATTAACTCATGAGCACATTGTCGTCGTAATGTGTATCGAGTTCGTGTGTGCATTCCTCTTCACGAGCGTATTTATTGCGGTAATATTTGTTTTTCTTTCTTTATGATAGACAATGTGTTATGGGTAAGGCTTCACCCGTACCGGTGGGCAATACCAGCTGCTCAAATACCGCACCATGCGAAGCAGTCCACCACAATGATCCATAGTGGCTCAGTTGGTGATGAGAGCCGTGTTGAAGGCTCCTTATCAAGGAGTCTGGGGATCGAATCCCAGCCTCAACAACCCGCCTCAATTAAACTGGTTGAGGAGACAGGTTGGAGTGTGGGGTCCGCGGCCCTGTTATGGGCTCCAGATTGGGGGCCACTATGGATCATTGTCGTGGACTGCTTCGCGTGGTGCGGTATTTGAGCAGCTGGTATTGCCCACCGGTACGGGTGAAGCCTTACCCATAACATAAAAGTGCACTTTTATGTTACGGTCGTAACCCCCGGGCCGGGCCAGGTCCCAGGCAGGCACATACATCCTCCTGGACAATACCCTCCCACGATTCCTGGCCCGGGTACCGTAACAGGGCCGCGGCCATACACCCCAACCAAATCTCCGCCCCCATTTAATCAGGCGATAGGTTGTTGAGGTCAGGGATCGAACCCCCGACCCCCTTGATAAGAAGTCCTTCCATGGACGCGACTCAGTTGGTGATGAGAGTCCATGGAAGGACTTCTTATCAAGGGGGCGGGGGTTCGATCCCTGACCTCAACAACCTACCGCCTGATTAAATGGGGGCGGAGATTTGGTTGGGGTGTATGGGCCGCGGCCCTGTTACGGTACCCGGGCCAGGAATCGTGGGAGGGTATTGTCCAGGAGGATGTATGTGCCTGCCTGGGACCTGGCCCAGCCCGACCCGGGGGTTACGACCGTAACACAATGCATGCAGTGAAACACGATCCACTGGATCAGAATATAATATACTATTAAACTCTTTGCTTAACTGTATTGTACAATGACCAAATGCTCTTCTAATTTCGATATGTTGTAAATCAATCATTTGATCGAAAGCCCTCCAAACAATGGTCAAACTGCCAATATAAACTTCAAGAAACTTTTTCAACTATGTCCACTCTCTACGCGATTTGTAGTTGAGTTGCCTAAGTATAGGTATTTGTCAATCCATGTCGATACAAAGTACTCTTTATATGGTTCCACCCATGTAGAGATAACATATTCCACGACATTAAGGTATGTAGAAGAATATGTTACGGGCCTCCTTGGGGGCTTCTTCGGAGGTAGAGATGGAGGCGGGGATACAAGGGGGCTAACCCTAGAATGGGGGAGGAGTTGAGAAGAGGAATTAGAGAGAGAGAGAGAGAAGCTTGAGAGAGAAAAAGAACCTTGATTTAATTCCTGCATCACTACAATGACCCCATGGTTTCCCTTAAATAGAACCCTTAATGGCATAATCGTAAATACAACAACAAATGCGTAAATATTAAAATACTACGATGCTAAGACTACGACTCGACTCGATAATAACGACTCGTCTCAATACATAAAGACTCGACTCAATAACATAAAAATCCTAATAATATGACTACTAGATAACCGACGCCGTGGGCCTCTATTAGACCCCTCCCTATCAATAACTGACATATTGGGACTCCATCAGGCCCCTATCAACTCCATCCGTCTTTGAAATCGAGCTTGCACCCAAACTCGAACCCCAGTAGGATGACCGACTCCTTTGTCTCCTTGATTTCACGCCAAAACAACGCCTGGTAGCGCACCGTGACGACTTTGGCGGCGATGAGTAGCGGCGCCGCCGTCGGAACGACGAGCGACGTAAGGAATGTGGTCGGCTGGTCCGACGGAGCGGCGGAAAGCAGAAGTGGCAGGGCGGCCAAGGGGACAGTGACCAGTGGGAAGAACGGGTTTGGCGGGGCCGGAAGGGCGGCACAAGGCAGCAACGGCAAGGCGGCCGAAGGGACTGGCAGAGCAGGGACCGGCGGAGCCAGGGCCGGTAGAAGAGGCTACGAGGTGGTCGTCGTCGTCAGCGGCAGAGCGGAAGCTGACAGCGGGGGCCGAAAAAAGAGGTGGAAAGGTGGTCGGCGGGGTCGGTGGGACATTGGTTCGACAGTGCAGGTGACTGTAGAGCAGGGACTGGTGGCGGTAGAGGCGGCGATGGCGGTGGAAGCTGCGTCGGAAGGCGGTTGAAAGGGTCCAACAGTGGTACTAGCGGTCGTGGCGCAAACGGCGGACCCGGTGGAACAGGAGCCGACAAAACAGGCGGAGGCGGCGGTGTGACGGACACCGTGGAGAGAGATGGTACATCAGTGCTCAGCGGCGACGACGACTGCACGAGGCTAGTTGGCGGCGGGGCAAATGAGGGCGGTGCGTATTCGCGGGCGAACGAGGCCGGTCTCATCAGAAGTGGCGACTGGTGAATCGACGATGATGCCGACATCAGAACTGGCGGAGTCGACGAGTTGACGACCGCGTGGATCTGTGGTGATGATGCTGGCGGTGGATGCGGGGCTGCGGAAGCAACTGGAGGTGAAGGCAGGGCGACGACCATCGAGAGCGCACGTAAGCGTTAGTGGGCGGCGGTGGCAACGATTGCCTGAAGAGAATCTGCAGAAACAACGACAATAACAACGGAGTTGTCGTCCCTGACCCATTACGGATGTCGGCAATGAGTTGAACCGAGGCGTCCTGGACGACTCCCTCAGCTGAGACGGAAGAAAACCGCCTCGTTGGTGCTTATCTTCCGATCCATCCCAATTAATTGAATATTTAATAAATTTAATTTAGAATTAAAAATCAACCGATCGGGAGAGACGGGGCAGTTGTCAAAGGGAGGCAGCGGCTTGAAATTTGAAGGGGCTGATAGGTGACTGTTGCTGCTTGGTTGAAGGGCTCGAGGCCTTGGAAGGGCGGAGCTGGTTCGGGGCAGATCAGAAGGAGGCGTGAAGTGAGCAATGAGCTGTTTGATGCAGGGGGTCGACGAGGACAAGGGTTGGCGGATCTATACGAAGAAGAGGCGCGAGGTGGTGTTGATGACGCAGAAATGGTCGGCCGACGATTGAGGGCTTGTGTCGAGCGCTGGAGGGTGGAGAAGATGATGAGCCCGCAGAGGGTCGAGCAGCTGTGTTGTGATTCTGCAGGTAAAGATCTCGCATGGGAAGATCTCGCAGGGGTTCGGTCGGAGGAAGCAGAAAAATAAGCGTGGCGCCGATCGACGACAATGTTGAAAAATAAACGGGGCTGGATGCCGTTGATGGAAAGAGGAGTCCTCTAGCTGGTGTCGGCCGTGAAGCTTGACGGGTCAGCCCGCATTTTTGAAGCATCGGCTGCTGGCTTCGTAGAAGAAGACGGGGCTAATGTTATGGATGAAATTGTCGTGCGGCGGCGTGGGTGGAACATTGGCGTGATGAAACCGTGAGGACATCGGGAGTGTTGAGCGGCGGAAGTGTCGAGCCGAGGAAAGAGAGCTCTGATACTAAGTTGTTATTGGCCTCATTGGGGGCTTCGTTGGAGGTAGGGATGGAGGCGGGGATACAAGGGGGCTAACCCTAGAATAAGGGAGGAGTTGAGAAGAGGAATTAGAGAGAGAAAGAAGCTTGAGCGAGAAAGAGAACCTTGATTTAATTCTTGCATAACTACAATGACCCCATGTGTTCCCTTAAATAGAACCCTTAATGACATAATCGTAAATACAACAACAGACGCGTAAATATTAAAAATACTACGACGCTGAGACTATGACTTGACTTGATAATAACGACTTGTCTTAATACATAAAGACTCGACTCGATAACATAAACAAGCCTTATAATATGATTACTAGATAACTGACATCATGGGCCTCTATTAGACCCCTATCAATAAACGGCGTGGGCCTCTATCAGGCCCCTATCATAATATGATGAGATAATGTTATTGTAGCACCTATAGACTTCATTCTCAGTTTTAGCATTAACCAACCGTTGCCATGCACCAAGAAACTTTTTCACATTCTTTGCCTTGAAAAACTTCTTACAACTTGTTAAAATGTTTCTATGGATATGCATTTAACATAAGATATGTTTTGAATTTGGAAAAGTGAACTTCATTGCATTCAACAATGACAATTTTTTATCGGTTACAAGCACTAGGGGTAGTGATTTTTGATCTAAAATGCTTTTGAAATGATCAAGTGCCCACCTAAAATTCCCCTCAGCTTCATCTGATAAAAAATACAAAGACCAAAAATGTTTGTTGAGTTGATGTAACACCAACGATGGACAATAAAGGCAGTTGATACCTATTCGTCTTGTATGTGCAATCAAGTAGAAAAACATTTGAAAATATTTTGCTAAGTGAAATTGTAGTTGGATGGGTAAAAAACAAACTCTCTAAATTGTGTGTCACCTCATTCACACTGTTAAAGCTGACATAACCAATTTCACTTACACATTTGTATAAAAACTGTATTAATGTACCCTCTTTTAATCCTTTCTTATGCAATTTGAGTCTCTCATTGTATTATAGTTCTCATAATTGAGCTATTACATGCATTCCTCTTTTTGAAAGTGGAAAGAATTTTCCTGGGTTTCACATTAGACACATACACATCTTGCACTATTTTTTGTTTCTCGATAATTAATCTTCCGACAAAAGCATGTGCTTCTAAGTGTACCATATCATGATTATGTGATTATGTGTTTCACACTTAACTTCAAGTTTCCACTCATCACATAAAGCTTCTTTTTGGCCTATCAATAAAAAAGGACAACCACATCATTTATAAGTTGTTTTCCTTACGTTTTTTAACCCATCCTTTCTTGCATTGATTTCCACGATAAAATCCACCTCTGTCACAACCCAGCAATACACGTGGTCTAGTTCTACTACCACATAATTTATCATAACCTTTAATAGTAATGGCAAAACTAAAAAATTTAGGGTTATTATGATGTTTCGTGTCTTTTATTTCATGTAGGGTATTTTTGTAATTGTCAAAGTATTGTAATCTCTATTTAAGGGACCTCAGGGGTCCATGATTCATTATGAATGAAATATGAATGTTCTATTCCTTTCTCTAGTGCTTTTCTCCTCATGTTTTTAGGATTAGGGTTGAGGATGACTCCCCTTCTTCCTCTCCCCTCGCATTCTACGCGGGTTGAGCTCGACTCCCCTTGTATCCCCGCCTCCACCGCCACCTCCTCCGACGTTATGGACTAGGCTCGTAACAATTAGCTAGGGCTAGGCGCGAGGACAATCCGAGGGTGGATTGGCTAGAGCCAACTGGTTGAAGGTGCGAGTCGGTATAGAAAACCAAAGAATAAAAATTATCGCATTTGATTTTTGCGTTAGAGGATTATAAACTTTGTAATCATTCATCTTGATTAATATATTGAAAGTTTTCTTTTACTAATGCCTTCATAATTTATTTTCTTCAAATAGTTATTTCTGCCATGCAGCGTTTTAACTTTGTGTAAAAGAAAACGTGTTTGTATTAAGATTTAATTTAAATGATAAACATTTCTTTTCACTGATTTTAAATTATTTAAATCTATATTTCCGCTCTGCTTCAACTCTTTTATTGTTCTATATTTTATTTCAAGAGAAGAAATATCAATAAGTTTTAATAATCCTTATTCACCTCCCCAGCTAAGGAAGCCTCTTGATCCGAGAAAGCTTGCCTTGGAATTTTTTATGATTTTTAAGCATGCACAAACTTTAAACATTATTCAAAAGAATAGTAGAAGACAGTTTGGGGCTTGCTATGTCAACAGCCTTAAAGTAGTAAAATGTTAAGCATGCACAAACTTTCAACAAGCTTTTCTTTCTTGCAGTTTCTTAAATATGGCCTAGTTTTATTCTTCAATGTGACAATGTGGGGTTGCTACGTCAACAGCCTTAAAGCACTTTCATCTCTGCAAGCTACAGTGACAAACTTTGCTACTAACTTTCTATCTTCAGGTCTAGCCGGATATTTACTATTTCAGGAGTCCCTCCCTTATCGGGTAATTTGTGCATCTTTCCTCATTAAAAATTGTTCTCTCTTACAAAGTTATTACTAGGTTTAGTTTCTTGATGGTTTATTCTTTTAGGGATTGATAAACCTACTCACCAAAGAGCAAGTACCCTTGAAGCCAATTGTTTTTGAAATGTATCCGCAGCTAGTCATTTTTTAATAATATTTTACATAATTATTGGCTTATCCAAACTTTGTATTGCTTTTTGGAAGATGTACTTAAATGCTCATTTTTTTTCTTTAAATAAAACACTGAAATGATCTATTAATAGTTATCTAATAAGTTAAGAATGCTCCTGAAAACTTCCTGCTTATAGTAGAGGCACTTATTACCTTTCTATACTAGGTGCACACAAGGCCCGGTCTGGAAAAAAGGCCAGGGTCTGCCCAGTAAAAATGCTCCACAAGGCTCGAGCGTGGTAAGGCACAGTCTAGGCCCGGGCCTAGGGGGCTTCACGAGGCCCCCTTTTTGTTGCATCCAGGTCTGGTGCTCGGCCTAGGCCTATGCTACGCCTAAGCTCCAGCCTTAGCATGATGCCCAACCAATACATAACGGGCCGGACAACTGGGTGGACTGCCCAGTGTAATTTGCAGCTGGGTGCTGCCCAACTTTGCGACTGGGCGCCCAGCAGTAAATGTTGGGTTGCGCCTGACTCAGAATGACTATGCCCATTCAGGGGGCCTGGGCCAGTATGGAAAAAGCTCAGGCTTTTTGATGGAGATCGACGACTTTTGGATCATCGGATTGATGATTAGAGACCGTCATCGCGCTCGTCGCGATTTTTCACATTTTATGTATATTTTTATGTTTTTGGACTTGTATTTTGGGAGTTATGTTAAATTATCCATCGGGCGATCATGGCCGTTGGATATACTTAACCTAACTCCCCCCTTTATATATCAGTAGCTACCGGTTCAGGAGGCCATCGTGAGTTTAGGTTTCAGAAAAGGAATCGCTTGGTCTTCGGAGGTACCGACATCTCCCCCTCTCGGTGTCGACGCCGGGAGCCTCCCGACACCATCCCCGCCATTAGCCGCCTTCTCTCCCTCCTATGAGCTTCAACCGCTCCCTCTGCTGCACAGTCCTCGTTCAGGCCGCCGGTCTCACCTCCTGGATGTCCGGTAAAGCTCCTTCCTTAGCCTTGCTCCCCTTCCAGCCATCAAAACCCCCACGATCCCCTCCCAGCAGTCTCCAGCCCCCTCTTCCAGCCATATTCTGGCCTCCATCCGCCCGACAGCCACCCACGGCCCCTCTAAATTCCTTCCCCGCAACCTCCAACACTCCTACAACCCATTTCCAACCAATATCAGCCCCTCTATTCCCCCACAGCCTTCAAACATCACCCACCAACCTCGACCAGCACATATCCCCCTCCTACAATCCTTCCAGACCCACTAAACAGCCCCCAATCCCCTTCTTCAGCCCTAAAACAGTCCCGAACAGCAACATTTACACTCCCGGACAGCCTCCGCCTCCGCCGGCATCAAGTACTTGGTGAAATTTTACTTTCTAGTGTTCTTTTCTTCGCATTGTATATCTTGTATTGTTAGTAATACTTGTCTTGAATTAATTTGATTGCCGTATCTCTTTATTGACGTGCAAAATTTATTCGCTTCACATTTCAATTTCAGGCATTCTCAATTAATTTCGCAATAGTCGCTTGCTTACTAAACTTGATTGTTTGTGCTTAATTGAGATTAAAAGCGCGAGAATTTTGAAATTAATATTGTTTAATTAATTGCACGTTGGAACTCATCGCACAATTGAATCACTCACATTCTCATTAGGCTTAAGGTTTATGTGGGCACTGACATCTTTTTACTTACATTCTCATTAGGCTTAAGATTGAAGAGAACGGAGCTTGCATGGGCTTTGAAATCATAACTGTGGTTAGAAATAATTTGTCTATACCCTGAAGAGAATGGAGGAGCTTGCATGGGCTTTCAAATCATAACTGTGATTAAAAATATTTTGTCTGTACCCTTAACACTTAGTACCGCACATACAATTGTTGAAAATATGCAACTTCCAAGAGGATGACAAGATAAGCTCTGGGCACATTGGACTGGAAGTGGAATAATTTTGGGTAAGAGTATTGAGTGAATTTGTGGGTCTGGGAATGAGTGAGTGATGGTGGTTCTGCTGTTTGTAGTTAATAAAAAAGTAGGTGGGTGTATATTCGTGGAGGTGAGGGAGATTATCTTAGATTGAGTGGACTGAGTGTAGTTAATAATGATAGCAAGAATGAAGAAAGGTGGAGATTATTGGTCTGTGTTTGGCATGGAAAAATGGGATAGGAAAGAGTGACGGAACAGATGGATTTGGAAAGGGAAGCAGCTTGTAGAAAAAGCAGTATGGCCTCCAAATAATATGTATTTGTATTCTGGAAGCAGTACCGAGGAGTGGAGGTTTTGAGCTCAATGTTAATGAGAAGGAATATTAGTGCAGAGGATATGGAAGCGTTGGAAGGGAAAGATGTGAGGCGGGAGCATTGAACCCTAACTATTATGAGGAAATCGTTAGCAGCGAAGATGATAGTGGTGTTTTGCTCTCAACAAAGAACGAATTTTTGTTACTGGGAAATGGGAGCGAGTAATGGCGATTATGCCACACGGCCCGTTAGGGTCTATTCACGCCGACCACGGACCCAATGACGATCGGGAATGCTCATTTCGAGCGGATCGCCGATCGTAACATTTTTTATTTTTTTTTACATTTTTAATTTTACAGTGTAATTTTGTTTATTTTGAGGGAGGCAACGAACGGAGAATCATGACCTTTCGTTGCCCCTATCTAGTCTATATACAGAGGTAGAGGGCTTTAAAGAGAGTTATTGAAAGTTGAAGCAAAGAAGCATTATTTTTGATTAACCGGTGCTGAAGCCGTACACCCAGATGTGAAGCTTGAACCTCCCTCACATCCGCTTTGCCGCCGACCAACATCCTTCCCCTCCACACCAAGCCCCCTTCACCTCTAACCGGCCCCCAATCCAGCCCTACCACCTACCACCTACAACCGACAACCCTCTTTCCCACCCACCACCACCACCAACCGACAGCCCAAAATCACTCCTCCAACCACCGGCCGGCCACCCAACATTCTTCTCTCCAAATACCTCCCAAAACCCCCTTTCCCCCTCCAAATCCCTTCCATTTCCGGTCTCCGACGATCACCGGAAAACATTCTCCAACCACCTCCGGCGAACCTCCACCATCACTCTCCAAGTTTCCTTCGCCTTTAGTTTTCCGGCGATCGTCGAAAAACACCTCCGGTCACCACCACCACCACCGGCCACCTCTCCGACGACCACCTCCGGCCAACCACCACTCAACTACCCCATAACTAGCTTAACTACCTCCTCCACTACTCCACTACCTCCATAATTCCCCACTATCCTAAAATTACTCATAATCATCCATTCTCCCCACTACCTCCGCTACCCCACTACCCCTCATGTGGAACCACTTGGCAGCCCACAACCGAGCCCCTCTCCTCCTCCTTACAGCAGTCGCCCCCTCACACCCCACCCCACCTCTCCCACAAACTGAGCCCCACTTTCCCCCCTCCAACTCACGTGGAACCACCTCCTCCCCTACTCTAACCGAGCACTCCCCTCCTTGCCCAGCCGGCCTCCTAAGCCAAGGCGGCAGACTCTCTCGTGGATCCACCTCCAACCGACCCCCCATTTGTTATCCTAAATCCCGTAACCCCCTTCCTTCCACCCCAAGGGCCACCAACCCCTTACCGACACCCCCCTCTCTTCCCTCTCCATCCACCCCAACCATACACAACAGTAACCCCCTATTCCAGGCTTCCAGCCCCCGAAACTCCAATTACAACCTTGTTACCAGCTGTACAACAACCCAAAGATCCACTAGAAGTCCGAATTTTAGTGCCATTACTTGTCCCGACTCCGAGAGATCCTCTACTACAAGTAAGATATATTGGCAGAAAGTTTGTTTGCATATAGAAAATACCCTTAGCCCCTCTAGGACCTTACCCTGCGTCTGTTTGGTATCAGAGACCAGGTTAGGGCCTTTTGCATGCTTTGTAGCGGTAATGTATTTAGGCATATCATGATAGAGTCTCTCCCCTTAGATAACCAAGCCACTGTCAGTTCTAACTTCGACTTATCAATGCCTAATTTCCAAAAAAAATTGGCAAATCGATTCGATCAGATAGATGCATTGTTCCATGATCTTAGGGAGCAATTTAGAGTCCTCACCACTAAGGTAGATGGTCTTGATCCCGTTAGGAATCCACGTCCATTAGAACCCATTAGGCTATAGGTTATACACCACGAGGGTCATCGAGATGTTGAGGGACTTCCTGAGCGTATGTTTATTAACCCACTAGCACTGACTCCTCCACCCTTCCCCGAGGGCCTGAAGTTAGCTTATGAACATTGTAGAGATCCCACATTTAATCGACACTACTATCCGTAGGAAGAGCGACCACAACCCCGATATCCGTTGTATAGAGATCGCCCCGTTCACCACGCACAGTTCAACTAAGGTAGAGATGACTATTTGGATTATCATGAGCCCCAAAGAGGTCATGTAGTAGAGGAGGATATCTCACGTCGTATTTGTATCGATGCCTCATCCTACGACGGACAATTGGATCCTAAGGTTTTCAGTGATTGGTTATTGGACATGAACAATTACTTTGATTGGTACGAATTGTTTGACGAGCGACATGTGCAATTTGACAAGAGAAATTACTTGGGAAAGCTTAAGATTTACTGGACTAGTTTAACATGCTCATTAGATAGAGATGACTATTATTCCATCACCCGATGGGATGATATGAAGCAAAAATTTAAAGAAAAATACCTCACTGATTCGTACCGTAGTCAACTCCTAGATCAGCTCTAGGTCCTACGACAAGGATCCCTTTCAGTAGTCGAGTATATGACTCGCTTTGATGAGCTTGTCGTTAGGAGCGATATCACTGAAGACCACATTGTGACCGCCTCCCTCTTTTAAGCCAAATTAAGAGCAGACATTCATAGGGAACTCATTCCTCATCACTTGGAATCTGTCGAGCAGATCTTTCAGCTCGCATTAAAATACGATCAATATTTATGTACTTCATGTCCGAGGCGACCTAACCCACAACTTGATAGTTCTGCACCTAGGAGACCTCCTCAGCTGGGTCCCATTCCATCCATGCCCTTATGGTCCTGTAGACACGAAGGGCACATATATTGTCACTAGGTCCCCAAAGCCCGGAGGGATCCGGTGTTACCGATGTCAGGGTAGAGGCCATGTGGTGGCACAATGTCCCACGCAGAAGTTACTTATAGAGGAGGACCTAGACCCTAATACTGATTCCGTAGAGCCTCCCGAAGAAGAGATCGTCGTGACCATAGAGGATGGTTGCAAGGACGAGGCCGATCGAGCGCAGGAGGAGCATGCAAGATCGTTATTGATAGTGGTAGCTGTGCGGATATCATTGCCTACAAGGGGCTTGAGAGAATGAAGATTAAAACAGAGCTCCACCCACACCCATATCGAGCGTCTGGGTAGATAAGACGACAATGACGACAATCCAGGTCACTCAGAGGTGCCAGGTACCTATTCGACTAGCTTCCTTCGCGGATAAAGTTTGGTGTGATGTCATTCCCATGAACGTCGCATATGTATTACTAGGCGCCTAACTCACAAGGCAAATTTCTCCCTATGTCACACACGGACCTAGTCGCCAACACACGAGCGAATTTCTCCCCAAGTCACACTCGGACCTAGTCGCCTACACACAGACGAATTTCTCCACCATATAAAAAGAGTCACCAAAAAGAAAAGAGAAAATACAATAAAGAGAAAAACTCCTCTCTAAAGGAACCCTTAATGCTGATGTCGTTTTGCTTGCAATGGTTTGGTCTTTGTGGCTTGGAAATCTTCCTCTTTGGTGTCCTTCAGATCCTTGGATGTCTCTGCTTGATGAGAGTTTGTTGCAGCGAGAACTCTCCAAGATGATGTTGAGAGAAAGCTTCTTGATCACCGTTTTGATAGCCTTCAATCCTTGTACATGAATACCTTTTGATCTCCTATGAAGAACTCTCTCTTTGATTGAGTATGAATGACCCCTCACACGCCTCTAGGCGGCAAAATTTCATGAAAAACCGTTGAGAGAAAGCTATTTTCGGGTTGTTTTAAATAGAGGTTGCTGTGCAGGAAGCTATCAACCGACGGTAGCTGGCGGTAACTTCGCCGGTAGCGCGCAGTATTCATATTCTTGCTTTATTTGTGAAAGTTTTCCCAACAATTTGCTCTTTATTCCATATCAATGGTTCTCATCTTTGGATTAAAATATTTCCCCACGAAAGTATGATAAATCATTGCACCCAAAATGATATTGTTGTTAGACATATGTTAGACATATTGTACATCTCTGCTTTTAGTCCTGGTGAACATAGCTTAGGTTTACTCCGGGTGTTGTGACCACCCTCTATTGTATTTATACACCCTTGTATTAATGTACAAAATACAGATTCTCGATTCCTAACATGGCATCAGAGATTAACCTAATTCCCCTTTCCTACTGCTCCCAATCTCGACGATCGCTTCCTCTGCTTATTCTGCTGCTACTTCCATGGAAGAAATCTTGCTCTGACACCTTCGGCTGCTGCGTCTGGTTTCTCCTGGCGCCGTTCTCCCAGCTCTGGATCGACGAAGGCCAGCTTTCCTTCTCCAGTCGACGATCCTGCGTCAATCTCGTCAACCTTGTCGCTGTCGTTTCTCGCCTGCAGATCCCGATCCCGCCTGGTACTTCGTCGATCTCATGTTCCTCGCCTGACCAACTCTGAATTCCTCGTCTGTCCGACTTCTCTCTTCTCGAGACCTGTCTGACTCTTCTTCTCTCCTGCCGAGACCTATTTGCCGAGACCTGTCCGGCTCTTCTTCGTCTACAGCCACTGCGTTTCTCCATCCTGACCTTAAATCGCTGCCAGTGCCTCCTCCTGCTCGTCTTGTCGAGCCCATCCGCCGCTTCTGCTCATCTCGCCGAGCCTTTCCGCCGCTCCCGCTCGTCTCGTCTAGCCCGTCTGCTGCCTATCGTAGCCCGCCTAACACTACTGGCCTTCTCCGCTGCCTCCTGCAGCCCACCGGACCCCGCTGGCCTCCTCCGTCCTTTCTCGACTGCACTCCTGATCTTGCCGGTCACCTCCTTCCTCCATTGGTTCGATGGCATCGCTTCCACCACAGTTTTCTCTTGTGAGTGCTCCATTGCTGCCATCGCCTGCGTATAGTGCTCCGATGCGCCATGTTTTTCGTCCTTCAGCACATTCTACTGCTTCGTCCGGTGCTCCTCGCCGCCAGTCTGTCCATTGTCACTATTGTCAGTGTCTTGGTCACCTCAAATCTGGGTGTCGCAAGCTTCAGAGGGCTCTGCAATCTGGACAACAACGGGCTCCTGGTGCTCCTTCAGCTCCCTTCTCGGCTGCGGCGCCGCTACTCACAGTTTCTGAGCTTGCCCAGCAGATTGCCCAGCAACTCTCTTATGGTTCTTTCCCTCGCTCCTCTGCCTCAGTACTCCCATCGGATGCTTTTGCCGCCTCTGCCTCCCAGCCAGCTGCCTCCCCCCTACAGGTATCTCTCCCTCTGACTAGTTGCTCGACTCTGGAGCCTCGTTTCATATGATGTAAGATGTCACCCACCTCTTGTCATGCCGGCCTTTCTGCTCTGATCTTAGTATCATGGTCGACAACGACACCATTCTTCCCATCACTAGTCGTGGTCTCCTTCATACCCATCACTTTCATATTCCCGATGTTGCTTACATTCCCAAGCTATCCATGAACCTTATATTCGTCAGCCAACTCACATCTTATGGTTGTCTTGTCACTTTTGATGAGTTTGTGTCGTGTGCAGGATCGTCTGACAGAGACACTCCTTGGAGTTAGCCGTCGCCGTAGAGGGGTGTACGTTCTTGATCGACTTCATCTTCCATCCTCTTCAGTGTCATCAGCGGCGTCTACCTTTTGTCTTCCTTCAATGGGCTTCTCTCAGTGGCATCACCGTCTTGGTCATCCTAGTGGTTTGCGTCTTATATCTCTTGTCAGTCATTGTTTTCTCGGTCGTGTTACTGTCGATCGTTCCCACACTTGTACGGGTTGTAAGCTTGGTAAACAGCTATAACTCCTTTATCCGTCTAGTGACCCTCGGTCTCAACGTCCTTTTGATTTAGTTCATTCTGATATATGGGGTCCTGCACCTTTTGCATCCAAGGGTGGACACTAGTATTATGTTCTCTTTATTGATGATTATTCTTGCTATTATTGGATTTACTTTATGCATTCTCGTTCTGAATTTCTTCAGATTTATGTTACTTTTTCTGCTATGATGCGCACCCAGGTTTTTGCTTTCATTCGTATTTTTCGTTCTAACTCGGGGGGAGGGGGGGGGGGGGGGGGGGGGAGGGGGGAATACCTCTCTCATGCTTTTCGAGATTTGCTCGCTACCCACGGTACTCTCCCTCAGCTTGCTTGCCTTGGTTCTCATGCTCAAAATGGCACTGCTTAAAGGAAGCATCGTCATATTATTGAGACAGCCCGCACCCTTCTCATCTCCTCCCACGTTCCTCCTCATTTCTGGGCTGATGCTGTTTCTACTGATGTCTATCTCATTAACCTGCAACCCTCCACCTTCCTTCAGGGCAAAAGTCCTGGTGAGTGTTTGTACTCTCGACCCCCACGTTACACAAACCTTCATATTTTTGGCTGTCGGTGTTTTGTTCTACTACCTCCACGTGAGCGCACCAAACTCTCTGCTCAGTCTGCACCATGTGTCTTTCTTGGATATAATACCGAGCACAAGGGCTATCGATGTTATGATCCTGTTGCACGTCGAATTCGTATCTCACGTGATGTCACTTTTGATGAGTCTCACCCTTTCTTTGTGTCATCCGTCCCCTCGACCTCGTCCTCCTCTGTGACTCCCTCTGATGTGCAGTTTCTCACTCTTCCCATCTCACCGCCTTATGTCTCATTCTCTCCACCGGTATGTCCACCTCCTCTCTCCTTGCCACCGGTCATACCATCTTCTCCCTCTTCAGTCTCACCTTCTCCCTTTGATGCGCTCATCGTCCTTCTTCCTTATCACTACACTCGTCGTCCCCCTCTTATTCTCTCGTCTCCAGTGCCCCCGACTCAGTGCCTGTCTCCTCCAGCGAGGTCCCCGTGGATGATCCTCCAGTGCGCCGCAACCCACCTCGTGAGCGACGTCCTCCCGACCGCCTTAGTCTTGCTACCCTACCTCTGGACCTGCCTGCCCTTCCTGCTACCGCTTGCGGTACTCCAGAGCCGACTTCCTTTCGTGAGGCTGCACAGATACCTTAGTGGAAGGATGTTATGTCTGCTTAGTTGGAGGCACTTGAGCACACTCGTACGTGGGAGTTTGTTCCTCTTCCACCTGGTGCTGTTCCTATTACTTGCAGATGAGTCTTCAAGGTCAAGACTCGCTCAGATGGTTCTGTAGAGAGGTACAAGGCCCGCCTTGTGGCTCGTGGTTTTCAGCAGGAGCAGGGACGCGACTATGACGAGACTTTTTCTCCAGTTGCTCACATGACTACGATCCATACTCTTATCGCAGTTGCAGCTGTTTGTCACTGGTCTCTGTTTCATCTCGTTGTGAAGAACGTTTTTCTTCACGGTAACCTTCAGCAGGAGGTGTACATGTTCCCTCCTCCCGGCCTCTCATCTCCTCCAGGACTTGTCTTCCGCTTGAGACGAGCTCTTTACAGGCTCAAGCAGGTGCCCCGCGCGTGGTTTGCTCGTTTCAGCTCAGCCATTACTGCCGCCGGTTTTCAGCCGGGCCCGCATGATCCAACCCTGTTTGTGCACTCCTCTCGCGGCCGGACACTTTTGTTACTTTATGTAGATGATGTGATCATTACTTACGATGATCCTTCTCATGTTGCCTTCGTCAAACATCATCTTTAGCAGCAGTTTCAGATGACTGGCCTTGGACAGCTGAGCTATTTCTTTGGTTTTGAGGTCACCTCTATAGACCGTGGGTTTCAGCTCTCCCAGCGGCGTTACATATCATATCTCTTAGCTTGGACTGCTCTCTCTGACTCTCGCATCGTTGACACCCCTATGGAGCTTCACCTTCAGCTACGACTAGATGTTGGGTTCCACTCGCTGATCCTACTCGTTATCGTCACCTTGTTGGGAGTCTCGTCTATCTTACTATTACTCTGCCCAACATTGCCCATGTTATTCATGTGTTAGCCAGCTTGTTAGCGCACCCACATCTGTGCATTATGGCCACCTACTGCGGCTCCTGCGCTATCTTCGGGGGACGACTTCACGTGGTCTCTTCTTTTTCAGTAGTAGTTCTCTGCAACTCCGTGCTTACTCGGATGCTACTTGGGCCCGTGATCCTGTTGACCGCCGATCCGTCACCGGTTTCTGTCTGTTCTTGGGCTCTTCACTCTTTGCATGGAAGTCCAAGAAACAGACCAGAGTTCTCGTTCCAGCACTGAGGCTGAGCTTCGTGTCATGGATACCACTGCTGAGGATATTATTTGGCTCTGCTGGCTTCTTGGGGACCTTAGTGTCCCTTCTCCAGATCTCACATCACTCCACTGTGATAACACTGGTGCTATTCAGATTACTCTGAATCCGGTGAAGCACTCTCTTTCCAAGCATATCAGAGTGGATGCCTTCTTTCTACGTGAGGAGTATGGTCGTGGCACTATTGCTCCTTCGTTTGTTTTTTCTGAGCAGCAACTTGTAGACTTGATGACCAAGCCACAGACACGGAACTAGCATGCTTATCTATTATCCAAACTCTCGGTGCATGATCCCCCGTGAGTTTGAGGGGGGGGGGGGGGGGATTTAGACATATGTACATATTGTACATCTCTGCTTTTAATCCTGGTGAACATAGTTTAGGTTTACTCCGGGTGTTGTGACCACCCTCTATTGTATTTATACACCCTTGTATTAGTGTAAAGAATACGGATTCTCGATTCCTAACAATTGCATGCTCCTTTTGGCTCCTCAATCATATTGTGATTGATGGGGTTGCCGAAAGCTACCACCACGCGATAAGTCCTACACCGTGCGGTAGTTATTTCCTTTATGAGCTTTCAACTCGCGCCATGTCTCCTTCAAAAGCATCCTTCCAGCTGTCCATCTGGAGCGATTGCTACCGCCAGCGGTAGTAGCTACCGCGGTGCATTAGTGATCATTTTCCTTCTACTTTGATCGTCCCGAACAATTTTTCTTTACTTGTCTCTATTATACATGTATAAACTGCACACTATAAACAAGAGCAAGGTGGACAAATACACATTAGAATTTGTTATTCTTAAACTAAGAGATGTGGAATGTCTGTTCAAACAAACTAACTCTTTTGATAATAACAAATCTCATAATGAGAAATCAAGATTTAATATTAGTGCTTTGTTTTAGTAGTGCGAAATCGATAATAATCATGAAAAAACAGGTTTGTAGAATAATGAGCAAGTACAATAATATGATATATTTGTTTTAAGTGCGTGCTCCCCCTACATATGTGCTCTCCCCTACATATATACTCTCCCTATGCAAAGTGGTATTTTAATTTTACTCCCCATAGATTTCTTCTCCACTAGATTTTTCAATTTATTCTCCCCCTTTTGGTATTATCAAAAGAGGGTAGATGTGAGTTTAGTCATGAAATTTATTCTCCCCCTTTTTAATGAAATAAAGGACCACTTGTTGTAAAGAGAATCATGAAAAGAGTGTATGCAACGGAAAATAATCATGAAAATAATGCAAGATAAGGAAAATGCACTTGCAGAAAATAAACATGAAATCGTCAATAACACAATGTAATCTCCCCCCTTTAAAAACAATAATCTTGTTGAACCATAGAACTAGTCATGAATGATAATGAATAATGTGATACATGAATGTAAAGACAATGCATAACAAGAGAAAATACATAAATAATCATGTAAATATACGAGCGCAACATCAGAAAAGATGGGCGTGAAAATCAAGTGGATCATTAGAAAGATTAACGTTTTAAATCGATAACCCTCAAGAAGATAATCATGAATGAGTAAGCAGAAAGTGCAAATAGATAAGCATGAAAATGAAACTCGCAAAGAGTTATCATGATAATTCAAAGATTATACATATGATGAAGTATAAAGAGAGAATCATTGGACATCATGAAGGAAATGATAAACATAAAAAGTATAATATGTTAAACGATTCTTCGTAATGAAAAATGTGATTAGTAATAAAATGAGTAAGAATGTATAAAAAATATCATATCAAGTAATTTTAAAATTATGACATCAAAATTGAGATGATCATACAGATTAACATTTTAGTTCATAGATCAAGAAGTTTTTGCATTATAAGCCAGGTTCATAATAGAAGGATTAACATTATAAACCAAAAGATGTTCTTTTAATCATTTTGATTTTTCTAGAAAGAAAAACATAATGTTGTATGAATTCCCTTTTTGGAAAAGATTAGCAAGTTGAATTGTAGAGTCAATCATGAATGATAAAGAGAAGGATCTACTTAGCTAAAGGTTGCATAAAGACAACATATGTAAGTAGTCATGTAAATCATCGGAGCTCAAAACATATGGAGGGATAATCTTGAAAAAATAAGTAGAGTGTTGGAAAGACCGTCGTTTGAAAATAATGAAAAAGTAAAATTCAAAAACAAGAGATGTCTTTCCGTTGAATATTAAAGATTTCATTGAAATTTGAAATTTGCCAAGCAAGAGAGATATATGGATAAAAGAGTTCAAACTACTATTATAGGATCATGCTTAAGTGGAAACCGAAAAATATTATTACTGATGCCCTAAACCGGGCACTAACATACATATATATAGGACCACAACACGTGAAATATCACGTGATACAACATAAGTGTGATGGCGGAAAAGAAACATAAAGAACGATTAATGCGTATATTCAACTCTCTCCCTCAAGTTGAGAATATATATTGATCATTCCCAACTTGTCAGTGTTGTCCTTGAAGTTGTCACTGCATAGTCCCTTGGTGAAAACATCGGCAAGCTGATCAAATGAGTTCACAAAAGGAGTGCAGATATTCCCTTTGTCAAGGTGGTCTTTGATGAAATGTCTGTCAACTTCCACATGTTTGGTTCTGTCATGTTGTACCGGATTGTGCGTAATACTGATGACTGTCTTGTTGTCACAGTAGATAGTAACAGCTTTGTTCACCTGGAGACCCATATCTTGAAGAATAGTCTTCAACCACAATCCCTCACAAACTCCTTGCGCCATAGCCCTATATTCTGCTTCAGCACTTGAGCGTGTTACAACATTTTGTTTCTTGCTCTTCCATGATACAAGGTTGCCTCCCACAAATGAACAATACCCGGTGGTAGATTTTATGTCATCTTGACTACCAGCCCAATCAGCATATGTAAACACTTCAACCTCCAACGATTGATTAGCTTTGAACAGAATCCCACGTCCTGGTGTCTTCTTGAGGTATCGTAACACCCTAAAAGCAGCTTGTTGATGACGTATAGAAGGAGAGTGCATAAACCTACTTAGGACGCCTACAACGTACGTAATATCAGGGTGAGTATGAGACAAATATATGAGCCTCCCAACTAATCGTTGGTATTTTGATGCATCCATTTTTTCCCCACTAATATCCGCATCAATTTTATGATTAGCCTCAATTTGAGTATCCACTGGGGCACACCCAAGCATCCCAGTCTCCTCCAGAAGGTCAATGGTATACTTCCTTTGAGAGATGAAGATCCCCGTCGAGACCTCACAACTTCAATTCCCAAGAAGTATTTCAGCTTCCCCAGATCTTTAACTTCAAATTCCTTGCCCAGTTGTTTTTTCAGGTGACCAATCTCCTCCAAATCATCTCCGGTAATGATGACATCGTCCACATACACGATGAGAATAGAAACCTGCACACCTTTTCTCTTGATAAAGAGAGTGTGATCAGCTTGACCTTGGGTGTATCCTAGCTGAATCATGGTCTTGTTAAACCGTCCAAACCACGCCCTCGGAGACTGTTTCAGGCCATACAATGATTTCTGCAAACGGCAGACCTTCCCATGGGATCTTTCGGTAGCAAATCCCGGGTGAATATTCATGTAGATCTCATCTTCCAGATCACCATGTAAGAACGCATTCTTGACATCGAGCTGCTGTAGTTCCCATCCACAACTCGCAGCACAAGAGAGAAACACTCGAATTGAGTTCATCTTAGCAATGGGAGCAAAGGTCTCTTGGTAGTCAATGCCTTGAGCCTGGGTATACCCCTGAGCCACCAAGCGAGCTTTGTACCGCTCCACCACACCATCTTGATTCTGTTTCACTGTGAAGACCCATCGGGACCCGACTGTTCGCTTCCCAGGAGGAAAACTAGTAAGCCGCCATGTTTCATTTTTTTTAAGGCACGTAGTTCCTCCTCCATTGCCTGTTTCCACTCAGGTAGTTGAACAGCCTCCTACAATGTCTTAGGAATCATAATAGATGAAAGGGAGGAGATAAAGGCTTTGTGGGCCTGAGAAAGGTGAGTATAGAAAATGTAGTTGGCAATTGGGTGTTTGGTGCCACTCGGTTTACCTATAAGACGAGCAAGAGGAACATGGAGGTCATCATCAGAATCTGGAGCGGAGACATTCACTGACACTTGTGGAACATCTACAGTCTGTACTTGCTTAACAGCCTTGGGACGATGGGAGTATGCGTATATAGGTGGAGCGGAGGTGGAAAGAACAGGAGCAGTAGTCGGACCATTGGAAGGGGAAATATGAGGAGGGATAACCACCAGAAGAGGAGAGTCGATGGTCTCGCACTGTTACTACTTGTCTCCCCCTGACGAGGACCAAAGTACGACTCCCCCTCAGGAAAGTAACATCAACAGTGCAATAGTATCGGCGAGTCGGAGGGTGATAACACCTATACCCTTTGGTGGTAGGAGAGTACCCAACGAAAACACATCGAATGGAACACACATCCAGTTTATCACGATGCGGGGTATGAACGTGGACAAAACAGACGCAACCAAAGATACGAGGAGCAATATGAGAGGTGTGGACGATGTGGGTCTTGGCGAGACGGGAGAGGGGTATATCATAGGAGATAGAACGAGACGGAAGACGGTTGATGAGATGCGCAGCCGTGAGAAAGGCATCACCCCAGTAGGATTTGGGAAGGTGCATAGCAAGAAGTAAACACCGAGCCACCTCCAGCAAGTGCCTATTCTTCCGTTCGGCGACCCCATTTTGAGTGGAAGTGTGGACACATGTGGTTTGATGAATGATGCCATGATCGGCAAGATAAGCCCCAAACGATCCCCGATCATCATATTCCTCACCATTATCACTACGAAACACACGAATTGTGCCACTAAATTGTTGTGCCACCATCTTATGAAAGGACCGAAAACAAGAGAGCACATCACTTTTCTTTTTAAGCAGATAAAACCACGTAGTGCGGGAGTGACAATCAATAAACATAACAAATCATTTATAGTCAGATAAAGATAACACCGGGGATGGTGTTACGGCACTCGAAGCGTCGGATCCATATTGGGGGCGCACCTACCGACGTCGCCAACCAACCAAAGCCACCTGACGTTGCTATGATACTTTCGTAGTACTTTTTATTTCAAATGTTTGTTCTCACTTGTAGTAAGCCCAGGTGAGGGGCGTGAACTTTATGTTTGGGTTTTTTATGTCGGACCGAGCCGGTTCGTTTTGGTGGATTTTGGACCTATATGGTCAGGTTTGGGTATGAGGAAAAAGGGAAGCAAGAAGTTATTTCCTAAATCCCTCTCTCTCTCTAATTCCCTCTCTCTCCCTCTCTTCCGTTCGCACGCCCATCCCCGACGCCCTAGCTAGCGCCGCAACTAGCGCTCCCCGTCCGCCACTGGCGCTCGTCCGCTAGCAACGCCGGCCCTCCGCCTCTTCTTCTCTCTCTCTCTCTCGGCTCCTTCCTCCCCTCTTCTCCCCTTCTCCGCAGATCTCCACAACGGAGCCCTCCCAAATGGGAAGTTCCTCCTCCTCCTCGGGTCCTCTCACAAGATCTAGATCCGCAACGATCCGAGCACATAACAACTTGGTATCAGAGCTAAACACCGGGATCTCCCTTCCCCGAACCTACCGCGCCGCCCTAGCGGGTTCTCGCCGACCGCCCCTTCCGATTCCGCCCGCCCGCGCCGCAGCAAGGCTGCTGCCCTCGCCGAGCACCCCTCCTCTTCCAATGGCTGATGGTGGTCCTTCCCTTGCTCAACTCATGGAGATGTTTCAGTCCATGTATGCCACACAAAACGAGAAAATGGAGGCCCTTAACACACGCTTGGACGCCGCCAGCGGCGTTCCGCCGTCCCCGTCATACCCCGCCGCAGCCCCGTCCGAGAGTCGGATGGATTCCACACCGCCGTCGCGCGGCGACCCTTACACCAACCATCGCTTCGTCCGGATGGATTTTCCCCTCTACGAAGGGCGCGAAGACCCCCTTCCATGGCTAACTCGCTGCGAGTTCTTCTTTACTAACCAACAAACTCCCGACGCGAAGCGTGTGGGCGTAGCCTCTTTCCACTTACTCGGGCCGGCGCAGTTATGGGTCACACAACTTCTCTTGGAGCATCCTGCCATTGCATGGGCTGATTTCCGAGCCGCATGCTCCCTCCGCTTTGGGCCGGCGATGCCGGGTAACCCCCTCAGCGATTTAATTGCTCTAAAGTGCACGGGCTCCATCGACACCTACGTCGAGCAATTTCAACTGCTGCTCTCCCGAGCCACGACCGTGTTGCCCACCCAACAGATATCATTCTTTACCGCCGGGTTGCCGGAACGCCTCCGTTGGGATGTGGAATTTCAAAAGCCTCCGGATCTCCTAACCGCTATGAGCTTTGCCCGCGCTTTCGACCGCCGCCTCGCCTTGGATGCACCGCCGCCGGGCCGCCCACGGCCAACCACAAATTTCCATCGGCCACCACCGTCAGATGGGGATCAGCCCCCACGACCAGCTTTCCGCCGCCGCCTCACCCGTCCGGAGATGACGGCCCGCCGTGAGAAGGGCTTATGCTTCAATTGCGACGAGTTATACACTCCCTCGCATCGGTGCAAACGCCTCTTTTGGTTAGAGGTTGACGACCCCGCCGAGGACGACGATGACGGCTATGTCGAGTCTGGTACCCCTCACCTATCCCTCCATGCTGTCGAAGGGTCCCAGGAGGGCTGCACCATTCAGCTTTTCGTGACCATCATGGGCACCGTACTCCTCGCCCTCTTGGACACGGGCAGCACCCACAGCTTCATCAGCAAGGACCGCGCCCTCCAACTTCAACTCCCTTTCATCACGGGCAGCCACGTCACGGTCGCCGTGGCCAACGGCCAACAAATGTCGTGCTCGGGCGTATGTCGCCGCGTAGCATTTGATGTGGACGGCTCTTCGTATCAGACAGACCTTTTTCTTATGGATCTTCGGGGGTTCGACATCGTTTTCGGCGTGCGTTGGCTGCGCACCTTGGGTCCACTCACGTGGGATTTCGACCGCATGACCATTTCCTGGAGCACGGGCTCTCGGGTAGTCCAATGGCAGGGACAATCTCCAGGACAGCCCCCCTCTTCCTTCCTAGTGCATACCGAGCCATCAGCGCCTGCCCTGCCGGCGGCGGCGGACCAGTCCACAGCCCTGGCGGCTCTCCTTCACTCCATGCCGGCTCTTTTTAGCCCGCGTTTGGGCCTTCCTCCGAGGCGACCACAGGACAATCGCATTTGCCTTCTTCCGGGAGCGGCTCCGGTGGTGGTACGATCGTACCGGTACCCCTACCTCCAGAAAGACGAGATTGAACGACAGTGCGATCTCCTCCTCCAGCAGGGTCTCATCCGCCGCAGCACTTCAACATTCTCCTCCCCGGTGCTGCTGGTACATAAAAAGGATAGCACGTGGCGCATGTGTGTGGACTACCGCGCCCTCAACGCTATCACCGTCAAGGACAAATTTCCGATTCCGGTGGTGGACGAGCTCTTGGATGAGCTACATGGCGCATGTTACTTCTCCAAACTCGACTGATTCTCCGGGTACCATCAAGTCCGCATGGCGGAGCCGGACGTGGAGAAGACGGCCTTCCGAACGCATCACAGCCATTTCGAATTCCTCGTTATGCCCTTCGGCCTGACAAACGCGCCCTTCGGCCTGACAAACGCGCCCACAACCTTCCAAGCGTTGATGAACGAGGTATTCCAACCCTTCCTCCGCAAGTCCGTTCTCGTTTTCTTTGACGATATTTTGGTGTATAGCAAATCATGGGAGGACCACCTACACCATCTCCGGGAGGTCCTGCAAATGGCCCACCGGCACCACTTCGTCTTGAAGCCGTCGAAGTGTTCCTTCGGGCAACGTTCCATCGCCTACTTGGGCCATGTGGTGGATCATTCCGGCGTGGCGGCCGATCCGGCCAAGCTAGAAGGCGTAGCGGTGTGGCAGCAACCGCAAAACATTACCGACCTCCGTGGATTCCTCGGCCTCACGGGCTATTATCGCCGTTTCATCCGCGACTACGGAGCCGTGGCCGCCCCTCTGATCAGTTTATTGCGGAAGAACGCATTTGTGTGGACAGACGCCGCTACAGCGGCATTCCATGCCCTCAAGGCTGCTTTACTAGCCGCCCCCGTCCTCCGCCTTCCGGATTTCACCGTTTCGTTCCTTTTCGAGTGTGATGCTTCCGGGGTGGGCTACGGAGCGGTGCTGCAACAAGAGGGTCATCCTGTGGCCTACTTCAGCCGCCAGACGACCATCCACCACCGGAAGTTACCGGCCTACGAGCAAGAACTCATCGGGCTCGCTAAAGCAGTTCAACATTGGCGGCCATACCTATGGGGCCGGCCCTTCATTGTGCGGACTGACCACTACAGTCTCAAATATCCCTTGGAGCAGCGCCTCACTACCGCACCGCAACAGCGATGGGTTAGTAAATTACTCGGGTTTGATTTTCAAGTGGAGCACAAGGCGGGCTCTCTCAACCGCGCCGCTGACGCGCTCTCCCGCCGGGACGCCCCGACCCCAACAGCACTTTGCGCCATTTCCTTTCCGACGGCTGACCTGCTCTCCTTGCTCCGTCAAGAGATCCACGACTCCGCCAGTCTCTCCGAACTACTGCGCCGGGCGGAGCTGGGTATCCCAGGTGCCACGTGGACAGCTCGCCAAGGCCTCATATATCATCACGGACGGCTGTATGTCGGCCCATCCTCGCCCCTCATTCACAAGATCGTGGGCGACGTCCATTTCCGCAGCCATGAAGGAGTTCACCGCACTCTTCAACGCCTCCGCTCGGAATTTTATTGGAAGGGGATGCGCCGTGACGTCCACGAATTCATTTCCACATGCGCCGTCTGTCAACAAAATAAGGCGGACCACCTATTGCCGGCAGGGTTGCTTCAGCCCCTACCTATCCCCACTCAAGTTTGGGCGGACCTCTCGTTGGATTTCGTGGAGGGACTTCCCCCGGTTCGCGGGAAATGTATTTTGATGGTAGTGGTGGACCGATTCTCTAAGGGCGCCCATTTCATTCCCTTCGCCCGGCCGCTCGTCGCGGAGCACGTGGCCCGCGTTTTCTTCCAAGAAATCTTTCGCCTACACGGCATGCCGGAGACGCTGGTGTCTGACAGGGACAAGGTCTTCACAAGTAATTTTGGCGCGAACTCTTCGCTCTTAGCGGCACCAAGTTGGCGTTTTCGTCCGCCTACCATCCGCAGTCGGACGGGCAAACCGAGGTGGTCAACCGCACCTTGGAGATGTACCTGAGATGTGTGACCGGGGACCGGCCGCGGGAATGGCCGCGTTGGCTACCATGGGTGGAATATTGTTACAACACGGCATATCATACGGCCTTGCGGACCTCGCCGTTCCGCCTCATCTACGGTCGCGATCCACCCCGCCTTCTCTCATACACCGGTGGTTCGGCTCGCCTGACGGCCATAGATCAAGAATTGGAGGACCGCGACACGTTCTTACAAGCTGCCAGGGATCGCTTACTGCAAGCCCAGCAACGTATGGAGATTGCCTACAACCGTGGACATAGGGATCTCACCCTCACGGTGGGAGACTGGGTGTGGGTCAGCCGTCGCCCCTTTCGCCAACTTACGGCGACCCACCCTCCCTCCAACAAGTTGGGTCTGAAGTTCTTTGGTCCCTTTACCATCACCGAGCGCATTGGCGACGTGGCTTACCGTCTCGCCTTGCCACCAGAGGCTCGCATCCATGATGTCTTCCACATTTCCCAGCTCAAGCAGTACGTGGGGCTCCCACCTTCAGCCCCCTTGGTGCACATTCCAACACAGCTTGAGGACAAGCTGTCTTCGAACGAGGAGGGTGATGTTACGACACTCGAAGCGTCGGATCCATATTGGGGGCGCACCTACCGACGTCGCCAACCAACCAAAGCCACCTGACGTTGCTATGATAATTTCGTAGTACTTTTTATTTCAAATGTTTGTTCTCACTTGTAGTAAGCCCAGGTGAGGGGCGTGAACTTTATGTTTGGGTTTTTTATGTCGGACCGAGCCGGTTCGTTTTGGTGGATTTTGGACCTATATGGTCAGGTTGGGTATGAGGAAAAAGGGAAGCAAGAAGTTATTTCCTAAATCCCTCTCTCTCTCTAATTCCCTCTCTCTCCCTCTCTTCCGTTCGCACGCCCAGCCCCGACGCCCTAGCTAGCGCCGCAACTAGCGCTCCCCGTCCGCCACTGGCGCTCGTCCGCTAGCAGCGCCGGCCCTCCGCCTCTTCTTCTCTCTCTCTCTCTCTCGGCTCCTTCCTCCCCTCTTCTCCCCTTCTCCGCAGATCTCCACAACGGAGCCCTCCCAAACGGGAAGTTCCTCCTCCTCGGGTCTTCTCACAAGATCTAGATCCGCAACGATCCGAGCACATAACAGATGGACCCCAAACATCAAAATGAATAACATCAAATGGGCATAAACTAGGAGCAGACAAATGACTAATACTTTGACGAACATGTTTAGATTGTTCACATGTGTCACAAGAAAACGACTGAATTAAACGATGAAAAACAGGAAACAGTTTAGTAAGATATAAAGTAGAGGGGTGGCCAAGGCGCTGATGCCAGCGCCAGATGTCATGAAGAGTCGGAGATCTGGTGGATGAAAAAGCACTGGTAGAGGTATGGTCCAGCAAGTACAGTCCGCCAACGTTCCTACCACTGCCAAGCGTCCGCCTCGTATCCAGATCCTGAAACACACAAACATCAGGGTAAAAAGTTACAGAGCAGTTCAAAGAGGCAGTCAAGTGACCAATGGAAATCAGATTGCGAGGAAAAGACGGGACATGCAAAACAGAGGATAGTAATAGGTCGGGAGAACAAGCTACAGTCCCTTTACCAGCAATGACTGAGAGAGAGCCATTAGCAGCAATAACCTTATCACGCCCAGAAAGAGGAGTATATGAGGTAAAACCTGAGGCAGAGCCAGTCATGTGGTCTGTCGCACCCGAGTCGATAATCCACTCGGAAAGGGAAGAGGATGCAACATGAGCACTGGACATACCTGAAGTAGCAACAACAACATGAGAACCAGCAGGAGTATAGTCTGTGTGGGAGCGCAGCAGACGGCAGAAAGCCTCTAATTCAACCGCAGACAGTCCCTGGGAAGTGTCCTCTAGAGCGTCAGTAGAGTGCGCATAAGATTGAGAGCGATCACCAGAGTGACGACCACCACCACGGTACCCACCTCTACTACGAGTATCAGAGCCCCTACCACCAGGGGCAAGGTGCGGGTGCAGACGAAAGTAAGAGTCTTTGTTATGGCCCTTTTTCCCATAATGACTACAAACAGGAGGTGGTCCGCGAGACAGCACAACGAGCGCAGAGTGATCAGTAGGGGGCCAAGAGTGCGACGACGATTCTCATCAGTGAAGAGTATGCTGAAGGCCTCCCGAAGAGAGGGGAGTGGCTCACGATGGAGGACATGCAAGCGAACTGCGTCAAACTCCATGTTGAGCCCCATAAGGAATACATGAACCCGTAATCGATCTTTATCCTTCTGAAGAGCTACCGCATCAGCAATGCAAGCCGCAGTAAATGTGTTGAAGAAATCCAACTCCTGATGGAGGCGCTCAAACTCAGAATAGTAGGCGGCAACAGTCATATTTCCTTGCTTCAGCTCCAGAACACGGCGAGTGAGCTCATACACTTTCATCGAACTGTCGGCCTGAGAGTAAGTATCACGGGCCCGTGTCCAAATATCATAAGCAGAGTCCAACAACATATAAATGCGATACACCTGAGGGGACATCGAGTGAAGTAACCACGATACAACCAACGAATTGTCCGGATCCCATTTACTCCAAGAGGGATCGGCACGGGGTGGCTCAACAGTGGTACCATCAATGAGTCCATATAGGTGGTGACTGCGAATAGCATGTTGGGCCGCCCTGGACAATTCCAGATAATTTGTGTCATCCAAGGCAACAATAGTAATCTTCAACGAGCCAGAGTGTCCATGACTCCGTGGAGGATCGCCAGAGGAACCGGGAAGAGAACCGGATCGAGGAGCATGGGAGATGTCAGATTGATCATCCATCAGAGAGGACGCAGATCTCACATTAAACGAAAGCACATCCTACGGGTGTCCCTTAGATCTCGACGCCGAAAGGAACACCGGAGGATGAGAGCACGGTGTCTCCGGCAACCCCCATGGAGGACAAAACAGCCGGTCGGAGACACAAGGGGCGGAAGAAGAGGGGCGCGAAACGGGAGGCGTGGGAGGAATGAGAGACGGCTGGAGCAGGGGTGAGATCGGCTAATCCAGCGAGCAGAAGCGACTATTCCAACGAGCGGAAGACGACTAGGGCACGGAGGACGGGAGGCGACTAATCCAGCAAGCGGAAGCGACGGGATCGACGAAGAGGGATCGCTCTACGCTAGCGTCGGTGCAGTGGGAGAGACGGGATCGTCCGACGCCGCGAGCAGTAGCGAGAACGACAGGGACGGGCTACGCCAACGAGTGGGAGTGGGGTGAGAGCGGCGGAATCACGACCTCGGCTCTGATACCAAGTGGAAACCGAAAAATATTATTACTGATGCCAACCGGGCACTAGCATACATATATATAAGACCACAACACGTGAAATATCACGTGATATAACATAAGTGTGATAGCGGGAAAGAAACATAAAGAACGATTAATGCGTATATTCAACTGCTTAGCTATCTAGTACATTTATTTAATGTTTGTAGAGAATAGTGTAAATATGTTTTAGAATCCAATTTCCACGAGTGAAAGATTTATGCAAGACAATGATGTGTACAAATAGTGTTTTGATAAAGTATACAAGTGCAATAATCAAGACTTATGAGATATGTAATGGAATAAGCATAACTCATCAAAATGCAAAATAAAATTACTTCCATTTAGTTCAATGCACAATAAGAAATAGTAGAGTACCAAGGTTCTTTGCACACAATACTTATTAAGACTTATCAGAGAGCGAAGTAGTGCTTGGTGGATCACATATCATTAATTTAAATTTTATTTTTGTGATCTGGTGTACCAAAGAGAAGTAAAGTTATGTCGTGTTTTTAGAATTTGTTTGCACAAGACACTTTACAATTCTTTCTAAGGTGCTCAACCTCACAATGCTTATGAAGACTTATTAGGAGGAGAAGTAGTGTTTGGTGGAGTTTTCCTTGCCATTTACTATTTGATTTTTATTTTGGTGACCAAGGACTCCGAATTCACTTATTTAGCAAACATTCAATTTTTATTTTCAAACACATTTCTCTAATTTATGAGTGCATGAAAATCTATGAATTGCAAGAAGTCAATTCAATGGTGTGTACGTAGTTTATCTATGCATTTCAATTATAAAATTATACTACACGTTCATGTATAAACAGGATTATTTGCAAATGTAGGGATAAAAAAAGTGAGTGTGAAAAATAATTATCTAACATAAAACATTACTCATACTTAGAGGCATACTAAGCATTTTTACACATATTTCCTACATTCAATTTTCATTGTACATAAATAAGATAATATGCAAGACATGAATAATCAAGAGAATGTTTACGAAGGTTGAAAATTAAATCAGACATTGTAATGACTCTTTAAATGTTATATTTATTCATGCTTGACTTTTGCAATGTAATTTAAGCCGTTTAATTTTTTTTTTAAAAGACATTCAAGAATAAAAGAAACTGAGAAAAACATATCTTTGTGATTTTGTTTTGTTTTGTAATTTTCTATTTGATTTTAGGTTTTAAGAAAATAAGAAATATCATAGTTTTTAATGAAACCACCGAAGTTTTTGTCGAGTAAATCAGTAGAATATTCTTCTATGCCAGCAAAAAGAATAAATGCAGAAAATAAAGTAAGAAAATGAAAATCAGAGCTACAACCGACGGTAAAGGTTACTGCTGAGCGGTATTAACCAGAGTTTTGTTTTTTCCATAAAAATCATATTTTTCGACATTTTTTTGTTCCAATTTTTCTTGATTTTTGTTCTCCGTTATAAGGGGCACCTAATGCAACAAAGATATCAGAAAAATAATTTTTTCCTAACTCAAAGTGCAATGCAAGAGAACACACGACACGTGCGAATGAAGTTATGATCAACTCTAAAATGACATGAAAGTATGCATGCGACCCGATATAACGTGACTTCAATGCAAGTGCAAAGGAATTAGTCTGAATGCAGTTTCACAATAAATAATTATGTAAAATAGAGCACAATTCGAGTACAATTGTTCACGTGATAAGTGAGTCAGGAAAAAAATAAGTAAATAGTAGTTCACAAGTAATTGAGAGGCAACACAATTCTAAGCGTGCATCGAATCAATCCTGCAAATCCCATGATTTTGCAATAAATAAAGCATATGATTTTACACCCAACAAAGCATAGTTCGAGTACTCAATAATAGAAAACAAACAACTCCAAACTAATGACTTACGCGTGCAAGTGGCGGCGGAGTGAGGAAGGTGAGAATTTAACGACGGGTGACCTTTTCAAGACCCCAGGTGGCTGGGCAGCACTTTGGGGTGCTCAAGTGGGCTGGAATGAGGATGATGGAGGGTTTGGGAGTTGGTAGTGGATTGGTAGCTGGTTGGACAGCAGTTTGTGAGGCTTGGGTGGCGTAAGGGATGGCGAGTTGGGTGGTTGGTGGCTGTAGGGGCTCTCGACAAGAAGGGGAAGGGGGAATCTTGGGAGATTAGTGGCAGGGAGAAGGCTAAGAGGGGCAACTGTAGGGGGGGTGGAGTAGGCGGTGGTGGTAGCAGATAGGCTCGGGATGTGCGGCGGCCGTAATAGGAAAACAACGACGGTGGCTGCGGTAGCGGGAAAACTGCGACTGGACAGGGACGGCGGTAGCGGGATACGGAGAGGAAGACGGAGAGGGCTTAGGGCGTGGGAGAACAGGGGGGCTAGCAGGTGGAGAAGGAGAGAACTTCACCCTTGGGATCGCACCTCAGGAGGTCTTCCAGCGTCGCACCGGGAGAGGGCTTGGAGTCCACCGAGCGTGATCGACGAGTTCCAAGCAGGAAACAACCACCGATCCCTATACCGGCCTCTTGCTTGCGTATAAATAGGAGAATAAACCACAAATTACTATATACATAGCTTGCACATACGACTTTTTGGCAGAATGAACCCCCCAATATACACGTTTTTGCAAAGTGCACCCTAAATATTCTAATATTGCAGTTTGCACTCCCCCCCAATATGATTTTCTTGGCGTTTTGTATCATAAGGCTTTTAGGATGAGGGTATTTTGGTCCTATTTCTAATATCCCTTCCCCCTTAGGTATTCGGCCGATCCATGTTTTATTTTTTCACGCATTCAGCCGCGATAAGCTCTCCTACTTCCGCCGAGAAACACTCCCTCTCGATCCCTTGCCGGAGAAGAATCCGATAACAATGATTCTTCATTTTCTGATAATTTGGTGGATAGTGATTTGGATGATCTTATGTTTGATGAAAATATCGATGCTGAAATTTTGTATTTTGCTAATGTATAAAAGAGCGGAACCTTGTATATTGTTTCTCAAGTATAAAATACAATGTATGAATACATATATATAGGAGGGAGAAAGAGAGAGGAGTCCCTTATACACAATGTGGGACTAAAGGAAAGAGAGAAGAACAAGAAATTAAATGGGCTCATACATGGGCCTTTACAAGGACTTTACATGGACTTTTCTAACACTCCCCCGCAAGCTGGAGCGTACAAGTCGTAAGCACCCAGCTTGGACAGACATTGATAAAATAGGGTACTTGGTAGGGCCTTGGTGAGAATATCAACAACTTGGTCAGTACCCGGAACATGCTTTAATTCTAGCTTCTTCATTTGAACTTTCTCCCGTTGAGAGAGGATAAGTCCATCAGGACGTCTTGCGATCTCAAGACCAAGGAAGTATCGAAGGTTCCCCAGATCTTTTGCTTGAAATACGGAGTTGAGGTGTTGTTTAACCGATTGTATTCCCATTGAATCATCTCCAGTGATTAGGATGTCATCAACATATACCAACAGAAGAACCGTTCCTGTTGTTCGATGCCGAGTGAACAGAGAGAAGTCTGCCGAGCTCCGAGTAAAGCCAACTTCCCGAACAGCCTTACTGAACTTGTCAAACTATGCCCGAAGGGATTGTTTGAGATCATAGATTGACTTCTTAAGGTGACACACTCGGGACTCCCCCGTGGTCTCAAACCCGGGAGGTTGTTGCATTAGACCGTTTCTTGTAGATCACCATTTAGAAAAGTATTCTTGATATCCAGTTGATGTAAGGGTCATTGGCGATGTACAACTACGGAGAGGAGGACACGAACCGTGTTGAGCTTGGCCACTGGAGAAAAAGTTTCCTCATAATCGAGACCTTGTTGCTGTGTAAAACCACGAGCAACCAGTCAGGCTTTCAGACGGTCAATTGTCTCATCAGGAGCATGCTTGATGACAAAGACTCATTTATACCCAACACGAGTCTGGTTTGGAGGGAGAGGGATCAGGTCTCATGTCTGATTAGCCCAGAGGGCTGTCATTTCTTCTTCCATTGCTGCCCGCCAGCCAGGATGTTAGAGAGCCTCCTGCATAGAGTTAGATATAGAAATAGAGGATAAAGAAGTTGCAAAAGTTTGAAGCTGTGGGGAGAGGCGATGTAAGGATACATAGTTCGCCAAGGGATGAGCGGTAGAGGCTGGTGCCGAATCAGCAGAGCGCAGAGTGTCAGAGGTCGAAGCCGACTGCATTGGGGCAACGGAGCGAGGAGGGCGACGGGTGTAGACACGGATAAGAGGGGGCTTGTGGAGAGCAGGAGCCGAGTCAGGAGGGAATATTGGTGGAGTGGTAATGGGAATGACTGGTCGAGGGAAGGATTGTGGTGGAAGAGGTGGTCTTGGAATGTTGAAGAAAGGTTGGTCCTCCCGAAAGGTAACATCAGCAGAAACGGTCACTTTACGGGTATCAGGAGAGTAGCAAACGTAACCTTTCTGAGTACGGGAATAGCCAACAAACATGTGTTTGGCCGCCCGAGGAGCCAACTTATCTGTGGATGGACCCAGAAGGTGAATGTAGCAGGTACAACCAAATATGCGGGGTATGGGAGAGAATGCCGGAGTGGAGGGGAAAAGGAGGCTAAACGGAGTAGCATGCTGGAGGAAGGTAGACGGTTGATGAGATAACATGTCGTGGACAACGCAAAGTTCCAATAGGCTTTGGGTACCTGCATGTGAATCATAAGAGATCGAGCAACATCGAGCAGATGCCTATTTTTACGTTCAGCAACGCCGTTTTGTTGGGGGTATAGGCACACGACGTTTGGTGAATGATCCCAAACTCAGAACAGAAATTCACAAATTTATGGCTAGTGTAGTCGTGAGCATTATCGGTCCTGAGAGTTTTTATGTTTTCAGAGAACTGCGTGCGAATCTCAAGAATAAAAGCCCGAAATACACAGTGAAGCTCGGAGCGATCACGAAGTAAATATAACCATGTTGTGCGAGAATAATCATCTATAAAGGTGATAAATAGTGATAACCAGTGATACTAGGTATTTTGTAGGGGCCCCAAACATCGGAATGAACTAAAACAAAAGGAGCAGAGCTCCGAGTACAGTGGGAAGGAAAAAAGGAACGATGTTGTTTCCCCAAAATACATGAGTCACACTTAAAAGCAGGAAGAGAGATATCTGGAAGAGTCTTCTGAAGGACAGGAAGAGGCACATGCCCAAGACGCTGATGCCACTTAACAGAGGAGACTGAAGAGAGGACGGTAGGAGAAACATCAAGAAGGTAGAGCCTATTTTGCAGTCGTTCCTTACCAATGATACTCTGTGTCCGTCGATCCTGCATCAGAAAAGAAGAAGAGGTGAATGTTACTGAGCAGTCTAAATCAGCAGTGAGGCGACTGACGAAAAGTAAATTAAATGGGGAGCCCAGGACATGAAGAGCCGAGCGGAGAGGGAGAGAGGAATTGAGGAGGATATCAGCAGAGCTGGAGACATGAACGGGGTCGCCATTGGCTACTGTGATACACTTAGGATGCGGAGAATCCAAGTATTTGTGTGGTTTTAGCGAGGTGATATGGTGAGTAGCACCTGAATCCACTATCCAACGTGGACTAGTGGAGAGACACGCAATACCTTCGTTGGAGATGGAGGCAGCGGAGGCAGGAGGGCGGCTGAGTATGTCGTGGAGTTGCTGGAGCTGGAGGCAGACTTCTTCAAGATCAGCACGAGTGGCAGAAGGACTGTCAACAACAACAGAAGCAATCAGACGGGGAGGCAGACCATGTTTGCGGTAGCAAGTCGTCTCAATGTGTCCATCCCTGCCACAGAAGGAACACTTAGGACGTGGCCGGCCCCCGCGACCCCTTCCCCGAGGCCCTGAACGTCCTCCACGAGTAGGAGGAGGGAGAGATAGTAATGGAGCAGACGATTGTTGAAGGAGGGCCGGTGAATGAGGTCCTGTAGTATCAGGAGGACGTGATACCTTTAGCAGCATGGAGCACATATCAGAGAGTGATGGAATAGCAGCAGATGAGAGGATCTGAGCTCGAATGCTTTGAAGGCGGGACACGAGCCATCATCATGACAATACAAACTGCTTCCTTCTGAGCACGTTGAGTTGCGAGATCCGTAGTAGCAGGCTGATGTCGGATCCAGGCTTCGGCCAGTGTCTTAGCCTGAGCAACAAAAGAGGTCAAGTCGGCAGCACCACCAGTGTCAAGAGTCTGAAGATCCGTGATGATGTCATATAGGTGCTGGAGACTGTCCTTGCCGGAGTAGAGAGAATGGAGCTCATCCCATATTGCCTTGGCCATCTCGTGATACATGGTCATTCGATAGGGTTCGCCATCAAGGGAGTTGAGGAGCCAAGTCTGAACACGGCTATCGTCCCGTAGCCAGTCATCCGTAGGTGCGGAAGGAGGATCCTTATTGAGATGATGCAGAAGTCCCTTAAATTGGAGGACCCATCTGACAGAATGCACCCATTCAACAAAATTCTTCTTCCCAACAAGGGAGATGGTGGTGATCCTTAACTCATCACGCACCTTCGGAGTAGGAGCCATGCGGCCTGCCGGAGAGGATGTAGGCAGCTCTGAGGATCCCGTCGAAGATCCCATGGAATCACAGCGGATAGGCGACTAAACAACAGGACCGTGCGAGCAGGGAGCAGGGAGACCGCAACGAGCAGAAGCGAGCAGGAACTATTGCTCGGCAGGCTGCTGGGAGGAGGCCGCTGGATAAGGCCGCTGGGAGGGGGCTGCTGGAGTGGCAGACCGCACGATCTCAGGGAGCTCGGCACGATTTTCGGGAGCTCGACAGACTGCTCCCAAGGAGGCAGCTGGAGGGGAGCTCGACATAAGGAGCGGCGAGCAGGAGGCCGCTGGAGGGAGACCGACAGAGGGAGCGGCGAGCAGGAGGCCGCTGGAGGGGAGCTCAGCAGATAGAGCTGCGAGCAGGAGGTCGCTAGAGCGAGACCGCAGGAACGAGACCGCAGGAGCGGTGAGCAGGAGGCCGCTGGAGGGAGACCGACAGAGGGAGCGACAAGCAGGAGGCCGCTGGAGGGGAGCTCGGTAAAGGGAGCTGCGAGCAGGAGGTCGCATGTGGGAGACCGCATGGGAGCCGAGCGATCAGAGAGAGAGGGGCCTACTTGTCAGAAGGGGGGAGACTATAAGAGAGCCAAAACGCAGACCAAGCGGGATGGAGAGAGGGGCAACAGAGATCGCAGGGGGGGTGCGGTCAACGAAAAAGGAGACCGCCGGCAGAATGAGCTCGCAGGGGGAGCTCGCAGGGAGGGGCTGGCGGTCAAAAAATTGGGAGACCGCAGGTCCGGACCAAAGGCTTTGAAACCATGTAGAAAAGAGGGGAAGCTTGTATATTGTTTCTCAGGTATAAAATACAATATATGAATACATATATATATATGAGGGAGAAAGAGAGAGGAATCCCTTATACACAATGTGAGACTAAAGAGAGAAGACCAAGAAATTAAATGAGCTTATACATGGGCCTTTACAGGGACTTTACATGGACTTTTCTAACAGCTAGTATTTTATAATGTGATGGAGAACAAATTTTGTAATATGCTGGAGAACAAACTTTATATTTTTACTATACTTCCATATTTTTGTATCCAGTCACAATTTTTTTTAAAGAAGAAGAAATAGAATGGCGTCCACAAGGAGAACGACTCTATTTATGTTCACAAGGAGAAAGAGGGCTGCTCATTTCAGAAAAAACAGTCCAGAATCCTGCTTCAAAAAATATCTTATTTGTTGATTTTTGGTTAACTCAGACCAAATCAATGGATTAGGCATTTGCTTAACTAAATTAAATCAAATCTAGTTAATTAAATCAACGAATTAGACCACAACTCAAGACACAAAATGCACGACAAATAAATGCATGGAATAAAAAATGTTCATATAAATAAAATACACAAAATGAAATCAAGTGTTCGTAAATGTACATTTTTCTCGAAGATCGTTAAATTTCACACGGCCAATCGCGAAATATTCAGCCAAAGCACTAAGGAATGAGCACATATTTATGATTTCCGGCCAAAGATGTCCATTGCACAAGGCTAGGACGAAAATACTCCTTATAAAATGAACCTGAGGTGCAAAGTGTCATGCTTAATCATAGGGGGGTGGAAACTACAATATTAGAATATTCAGAGTGCATTTTGCCAAACCGTGTTTTCTAATATAACCACCAATTTGAGCCTCATCATATCATGTTTTCTTGTTCATTTGAAGTCATTGATCTCAGTAATTATTCATTCTTTCCATCATCCTTCAGCTATCTGACCACTTTTTGCCTTCTACTTTAAGTTATTAACTTGAATGGTTTCCAATTTTCTAATATAACCACATATACTTTGTGATTTATATGCTCCTTCAGACCTGAATATGAGCAAGGTCCATTCAGATTTCCCAATTACATATTTACACCGTGAGAGAGAAGGGGAATATAATAGAACTATGAAGAGGAATTGATGCAGGACAGGCGTCACATCTGCCTGCCACCCTGACGCCTGGCGTCCCACCAGGAGTCCACCCGATAGGCCTTATCAGGTCAGCGGACCTTACACCCCAACCCATCCCCGGCTCCACCACAGGGCCGATAGGTTGTTGAGTCCGGGGCTCGATCCCCCGACCTCCTTGATAAGAGTCTTTTAGCAAAACTCTCATCACCAACTGAGCCAGGGCTCGAGCCCCGGTCTCAACAACCTATCGGCACTGTGGTGGAGCCGGGGATGGATTGGGGTGTACGATCCGCGGACCTGATAAGGCCTATCGGGTGGACCCCTAGGCAGGCGGGTGTGACGCATATCCTGCATCAGGAATAGATTGTGATAAGACTACTGATTTGATGATGACGATGCACTGATCCAAAACAAAACCACAATAAACTAAGATCTAGACTAAATCAAAACCACTCGTAATGATTCCATCTTTAGGGCATCGGCAGTATACAATGTCTCAGTTATTACTGTACCCTTAAAGAATTCTAGTTCCCTTTGTAGATCTCATGAATCAACTCACTGATTCAATTTCCAAACTTGTACACAACATATTTCTCCAATTAATTAGCATCACGCGAATTAAAGACGAACCCTGTTAACCAGTGATAATTATTTTCTCCGATGTTAACCAATGTCAATTACTTAGCTGTGAAAATAAGAAAGCATCAATGATTAAGAACACGACGAAAGGACGCACCCGAAGGATTGTAAGAAGAGAGCAGAAAGCGGCCTCCAGAAAAAGAAAAGGAGTCAACGCTAGGGCTTCGACGGAGTCTAATACCGGTGACCGTATGTGGCGCCGCCGGCTAGAGGATATTCTGCAGTCTCCGTGGATGAAAGAAATGGGGTCGTTGATTTCGAAGATGGTGACAACGTTGAGGAGACTGGGAAGGGTCGAGCTTGCCGGCTATCGGACGAGAGGAGTACCTTAGGAATCTCGAGGGAGCTACTCAGAATTCTCCGTTTGAGCGGCGCAGTGGTGAGTCGAGAACGTTTCTTTGCACCGCCCGCGATAACGTCATGTCAGTGTGTAGCTGAATAAAAGAGGAAAAACGGAAAGCAGAAAGTGGTTTTTAGAAAGCACTATTGGACCGGCTGCTCAAAAAGCCCCCAAAACACATTTCTTGAAAAAACTCTTTTGAAAAAGCTCCTCATCCAAACGACCTGAAAATGGTCGTGGTGGTGGGAATAGAGTTTTTCCCACAGCCGCCGCCACCCCAAAAAGAGCCTAAGTGTTAATTAGGGCAAGCTCTTACTCTTCCCTTGTAGAAGATTAGACCATCCTTCAACTTCTAATCTGTTTTGTAATCTTCGTCGTGAGACCCCTGGTGGACGTCGAGAGCGCACATATGGCTGCATTTGTGTTTCCTGCCAGGAGAGAGTATCCCCCGCGCGGTTAATCAATGTCGGCCTTTTGTTCGATCTTAAAGTCGAGTCCCAGCAGGCGGTTCACCCATTGTTGTTGTGGTGCTGTGACTATCATTTGCCCCAGTAAGGACTTCAAATTATAATTGCCGGTGTGCATACTGCCCGCCCCCAACAGGGTCGCCAATGTCTCCTTAGTAGCACAAACTTAGATATGGTTGTTGTTGAAACCTTAACTGAACTTTGTCGCGCTTGGAACGAGATGTTGATAGTTGAATCAAGTTAGTTGTTGGAACCTAAATAATCTTAGGCTTCGTTTGACTCGGCTTATTTGCTCCGGTGAGTTTGGACAAAAACGTCATTGCCATAGAATGTATGTTTGGTATGACAAATGTTACTACCGTTACCAAGAAAAGAAACTAGTTTTGAGCATAAAATGTTTGGTATGACAATGACGTTTTTGTCCAAACTCATCGGAGCAAATAAGCCGTGCCAAACGAAGCCTAGTTGCACTTGAATTGTGATTTAGAAATAGTGATTTAGAATTGAGATGAAATCTAAGTATGAATGAGCTGGTACCTAGATCTATAATAAAATTAATCAAGATCATTAAACATGTGGGTAACAAATATTAAAATATATACAATGTTTGTGTTTCTCTCGTGATAATATATTTTACTGTTGTTTGTTTTGTTACTATATATTTGCATTTCGAACCATTTGTCGTCAAAGGTGGGTTAGATTACTCACCGCAGGCTTATCATTTTAGATGCACAAGAAGTTTGGCATGGCCGAGAGGAGAAAATTTTCTGTACGTGTAATGTTCCTATAGGATGGTACGGGACAGTATTTTTAGTTGAAATTGCGACTGTAACTGTGTTCATAGTTATAGTTACAGTCGTAATAATATATGTAATTTACAATTACAACTGTAAATGTATTAAAAAAAATCACTTTTTAACATGTGTATTTTTAGACTGTAACATATACATATGAGATCTTAAAAAGATCATAAAAATATGTAAATTAATATTCTGTAATTTATTTTAAAAAAAACACTGTATTTTGGTCTACAAATACAATTTGCGCACCTTCCTTTAGAAACGTTACACGTACCTAAGTATTTTCCGGCCGGGAGGGGGGATAAAACAAAGCATAATATGTATATTTAATTGTATTTTTTTATTTTAAATCAACAATTAAATATGAAGAAGGGGGGAGCCTTGGCTCGCCGGTTAAGGTGCTGCTGTGTGACCTTGAGGTCACGGGTTTGAGTCCTGGAAGCAGCCTCTTGCAAAAATGCAGGGTAAGGTTTGCGTACATTTTTCACCCTTGTAGTGGGATCCTTTCCCCGGAACCTCGCTATGCGGGGATGCTGTGCGCCGGGCTGCCTTTTTTTTTAAACAATGAAATAGTATGTAAAAGTGTATTTCCAAATTATTTATAAGAAAAAAAGTTTTTTATAGAGTCCTTTCTGTGATGACGATTGTTTCGTCGCACGACTAATATCTACCTCATTAATTCGAGAATTCAAGCTGGGGTACGACAATTTTCGAGGAGAAAATGATTAAAAGAATGAATTGAATCTAACACCATGGCTGAAGGAAAAACTATTATGGTCCGTTCGGCGTGCAGGAATTGATTATCTGGAATTGACTTTGGGTTCCAGAAAGCAAAATCTGTTGTTCGGCGGGACGGAATTGCGTCGGAATTGGCTTTGAGCACAAAACCAACGGTTTTCTTTTAGGCCTAAAGAAAGCCTTTGGCGAAAACTTAGCCCCTTACATCGGTTTTGCGCTCAAAGCAATTTCAGAAAATCAATTCATGCGCGCCGAACAGACCCTTACCTACTGGATAATCATCGTTTAAAGCTCTTGATGTTTCAGTGGTTTGCAGGTGCATTTTTTATCATCACAGGGGTATTTATCCTCAGCCAATCAAATTTCGAGAAGCCGCCGAGGCGAGATTAGGAGCAGCAGATTCGGCATTCAATCGGCATTCAATGTTTCTTGCTTCTTTCATCTTCTGCTTCAGAATTTCTATCTACTGTAAATGAATGTAGAACTATTTGTAATGATAATGGTTTGTCATAAATGATGCCTTGTTAATCTACCGTTTTACTCACAAATGTAATTCTAAAAAATTATTGTTAGAATATTTGAATTCAACAATTAAAACTGTTTACGGAGATAGATATTGGATTGATGAGTTTTTAGGTTATGGTGAATATCGTCGAGTTTTTACCAGAAAGCTAATTACATTCTGCAATTGTTGGTACGAACAACATAAATGACTTTCATATTCTCAAAGTCAATACTTCAATATCAATGTCTGTGAAACGAACGGACTCTTAGTTATATGCAGAGGAACTGATGCCTATATTGCAGATTATCATGGAGTTCTCCCATGTGAAAGATTTTAATATTTAATTTTTTTGTTATAGGTAAAAATGATCTGTTGAGATTAAAACTTAGGCTCTGTTTGGAGCAGCTTTTTCTATTCAAAAAGTTCTATTTGAATAGTCTAAACTGTATTTTTGTTTGTTTGAATGAATAGCTTTTTCAAAAGAGCCGTTTTAAAAAAGTTATTTTATAGACTTTTCGAGGAGCGAGTCCAACATAGCTTTCTAAAAACTACTTTCTCAGCATTTAGTTTTTTCTCTTTTATTAACTCCATTTCAATACATATCAATCAAGCATTTTCGTCCGAGCGTGCATATTTTCAGTCATACACTCATTTTTCGCCCGCGCAGCCATTTTTCTCCTTGGCGCGTGTTTTTCGCCTGAGCGGCCGTTTTTTCGCCCGGGCGGCCATTTTTTTTCCCGACGCGCATTTTTTTGCCCGGGTGTGCGTTTTTCGCCTAGGTGGCCGTTTTTTGCTCGGGCGCACATTTTTTCTTCCAGGCGTGCATTTTTGTCCGTGCACGCATTTTTACCCCGGGCGCGCATTTTTTGCCCGGGCGGCTGTTTTTCGCTTCAGCGCGCATTTTGTCGCTCGGGCGCACGTTTTTAGCCCGGGCTGTCGTTTTCGCCTGGGCGTGCATTTTTTGCCCAAGCGGACGTTTTTTGTCCATACGCGCGTTTTCACCAATATTATAATTCAATATTTTTGTTTAAAAAAATAACTTTCTAACAGTTGTCCTACCAAACAGTTTAACTGAAAAAGTTTTATTCAATCAACACTTAATAACAGACTCTTCAAACAGTCTATAACTTTCTCATCAGCGCTTTTCAAACAACTCTATTCTCAAAGCTCTATTTGATCAATCGCTTTATCATCAGCATAAGCTGTCTCAAACAGAGCCAAAAACTGAAATCGGGAGCTCAAATCGTGAAATCGTGGGCATAAATGCATAGCGGAGAATCCGCAAAAGTGAGCGACCATCTCGAATGTATTTTTTTTATTATAATAATATAGATTTAGATGTGGTCATATGGCCTAACTTGTGTTGTTATTTATTCCTGAAATGAATTAGCTCCCAACCTTTCCAACTTTTTCTTAGGCTGATTGCTATTTTTATTCATAATTTTTAAGCACCCTATTTCAAATTTTCGATACATTTAAAAAAGCTATGTTATATGCATGTCGTTTTTTGTTTTAGGCAGGCCGCAAAAACTGATTAAAATGTCTTTTTTCTTACGATAAATGCAGGTCACGCGAATTTTATTTTTCCTCCCACACCCATCGTACCGACAGTGCGCACT
>JAWHQI010001231.1:0-100112 GCA_033032865.1 Dactylorhiza incarnata | reverse complement strand
CCCCCCCCCCCCCCCCCCCCCCCCCCCCCCCCCCCCCCCCCCCCCCCACCGGTGTGAAGCCTCCCCTTGCGATCTCCATCCCGTTCGGTGCGACTCCGGCGTGGCTTCCTCCGGTGCAAATCCAAGGAAGAAGGTTGCAACCCCATTCGGTGTGACGCCGGTGGATCCGTGGAGAGAGTGAATCTCCCACCTTATCTTGTGTGTTCATCTTCTTGGTTGGGTAACTTCTTCCTCATTTGTGACTTCTTGCTGTGAGATTTGTGGAGGTGTTTACGAACCGTCTTTTCAGTGATTTTAAAACGCATCGCTTGCAAGTTCTAATTTCGAATCGTTGTTATTGAATCTCTTGTACGATCCGGATTGGGAGATCCGTTGCGGGAGCAAAGCTCGGCCTAGCCATGACTTGTTCTCCAAGATCGGCACAATTTGTGCTAACAAGGGAATTAATCTCAACTAGAATTTCGACCGCTACTAATCGTTTGCCGCCGCTCCGAAATAAATTATTTGTTGTGTTTTGAAACGGCTCAAGTTGAAGAATAGATGCTTGTGTAGGTTTGGTAAGTTGTGTGCTTGTTGGAGAGGTAGGTCCTAAGGACGTTGTATCGAGTCCCGCACAATTTTATCCATCGAATTTGGGAGCCAACTGACCCCTTTTCGTTCACTTTTGGTCGGAGCCCTCCTATGTTATTTTAATTTCTGTGATGAATGTCTTTCCATTAGCGTAACGTCCACGTGTCTCGTTCATCCCTACATCACGGCCTGTGTTTTGGTCTGCTTGTTTTGCACAAGTATCCTTATTCTGGTTTAGACCGGGCGGTCAGTACTGGAGGTCATTTCTGCATCTCGTACTGCGGCCTGCATGAGTTCATTCTGGAGATCAACTTGGTGTGTCAGAATGTTTATGTGGCTTCGATCTTATAAGAGTTCGGGCGGGTTATATGAGCTCATTTTTGATGGTCTGCTACTGATCAGTCTGATGCTCATATGTCTGTTCTTATAAGAGATCGGGCGGTCTGCCGGTTTGTTCTTGGCAAGCTGTCTTGGACAGTTTTACTTAAGTGTAATATGGTCTTGATGAGACCGCTGCGGTCTGGTACTGGAGACCTCATGCTTCAATAAGGAAGGTTATTGTATCCCTTTGGGGCGATAATGACATCCGTTTGTTTGCCTATAAATTGGGACGCCGGGGTAGCCATTTATACGCAAGAACTGTAAGAACTCAAGTTGGCTTGATTGTGTCAGTCTCACTTTGAGGTCGCACGGTTTGAGTTTTCTGACTGAGTTATTCTGTTCGCGGGTTAGCGGCTAGCAGTCACCGTAAGCATTCTCCCTTCTTTCCATCTTTGAACAAACTAGTTCGGCAGTGGTCTATCTGTGCGGACTGTGTTTAGGAGTTCTTGGACTGTGCAGCGGACTCAGTTGATCAGGAGGCCTTAAGTGGTCATGCGGTCTTGAGTTGCGGTCTTGCAGCAGGAAGCAGTTCTTCATCAAGTGTTCGCGGGTTCTTCTGTCATCTTGAGACTATATGGTCTGGGCGATCAAGAAGCGCGGACAGGTTTGGTTTTCAGCAGTTAAATAAAGCAGCAGGTCGAGCCGTCTGTGGTTGCGGTCTGGTAGTTCATAGGTCATCAAGCCTGCTCTGTTCGCGCTGGTCTCAGGGATAGTCATGCGACTTGGCTGTTCGTGCGATCTGGTGGTCTCTGTTTTTGGCAGAACTTGGCGGCCTGTTTTTTTTTTTCTTGGGCTTCTCTCCTTTGTGATTCTTATGAATCATGTCTCGCCATGTATGTCTCCAGTTGTAAATAGATAGTTAATACCAATGCACTATTCGGTCTTCCCATTGTCATTGGTTGTTATACTTGTGGATTGTGTTGAAGTGTTCAACATTTTTTACTTCACTCCGGACCTCTAAAATTTTAACAAGAACTTGCCCCCAAGCGACTCTCGAAGCATTGGTATAAGTTAGTTCAATGCTTGAGCATGATGTAGGCCTTCATTTTGGCCAGGTTGAGCTTTGTGTACTGACCCTATCATAATCCTTGATAGCCCCTTTGTGCCTACCCCGTCTCTTGATTTAGCTCCACTCTTATTTCACCAAAGTCTAAAAGCTAATCCTAGTCGCGCACCTAATTCAAGCTCTAGTGTAATATTATTTTCATTTGAGGATGTTGATGCGGTGTAAATTTTGTGAAAGTTTGGTTTGCATTTCCTCGGTTTATTCGCTAAAAAAAGTCGCGAGAAAAGAAAAAGAAATTAAATAAAAAGGGAAAAGAAAAATTGTGTGATTAAGAAAAGAGCTTAATTGAAAATCTCTTAAGATTTGTTTATGGAGTAGGCGGTGCACACACCCATATTTTCAAGTTCAAGTCTGGGGGTGTGGTGCACCCGCGCGTATTGTGGTAGCTTGGATAGTCTCCTTAGCGCAAGCTCTTTAGGGTTAGTTGTGTTTACCCTCATGTTTATCATTGTAAACCCTACCGAATCCCAAGCCCCGTATTTATCCCAAGTCCAACTGACTCACGCAATGAACCGAACTAGTGTCGTGGAGAGTGTGTGACCGGGTGAGCTTATGGTCACCGATATTGATGGATTTTAATGGAGGTTGTTCCGAGCACCGATCTTGAGCAATATTCGCCTCAGCGATCAGTTTACTTTCTTCCTACGCATAACCCGACGATTCATCGTGATTCAACTTTTGAGTAGAAATTATAATTATGCTCTTAGAATATTACAAACTATTTGTATAATTAAAAATGTCTTCTATTGCATTTCTATGCGCGCGAGCATGCGACCTCGCATGGTACTCCACTTTTGCAATTGTTAAGCCAGCTAGTCCTTTTTCTCGTCCGCATAAGGGATGATTTCCTCGGGACGAGCAAACGGTTAAGTCTGGGGGTGTGATGAGTCCAATATTTATACTATTTTTTGGACTCATCCGGGATAGTTTTCACTCTTGTGCATGTCTTATTTGAGTTATAATCGCTTGTATTTCTTTTGTATTCACTTCCACACGATGTGCATTGTTTTGGCCCATTTTGGTTTGCTTTTGTGCATCATGTCGTTGGGGGTAAGCACATGGTGCTCCCTAACCCTTTTTTGTATTTGTCTTGAGTTGGAGGGGTATTCCCAGTGGTGATGATGTTTATGCAGGTGGACGGTTCATCCAATTCTACCCATATTTCATGTCTGCATGAATCGCACGGTCGTGTGTTTCCTTGATGCACGGTCGGCTGCGATCGTGTGTTCTCACCTGTGGTGGGAAATGATGTACGGTCTTTGATAGTGTGAATTTTTCACGCACGGGAAGTTGCCCATGGGCGAAGGAATCACACGATCACCTGCTAAGTGTGGTTTTTAGGCTATCTGGAATTGATCGTGCATTTTTACGCACGATCGGTTTCGACCGTGCGTGAGTAAAATGCACGGGCACTTCTGCTTCGACTTCCTGGCTTTTTGTCTTGGTTAATAATGCACAGTCTACGCAAGGTCGTGCGTTCGACCATGCGTGACTTAATTTCTGCTATTTTAGTATTTAAGCGAAGAAATCTGCTGGCTTGGGGGAGACGGCAAAGAAGACTTTGGGAGCCCGTCATTTTAGCTCCAGTCTGCCCTTTTTGTTGCTCCACCACCGTTCAACCTAGGAGAAGCTTTGGCCATTACTTTCTTGCAAATCTACCACCAAAGCTTCTTCCTAGGCCTCCTCCATCATCCACGAGCTCAAGAACGCCATCGAGTGAAGAGTTCAGTTGCATTCAAGGTGTCTCCAACAAGAGTTAGCTTGAGCTGAACCACGAAGAAGACGAGTAACATGGAGGAAGGTGACAACTCCTCTGAACCCCAGACGACAATTGATGACCAAGCTCGGACGAGGCTTGACAACCCTACGATTCCGACCGAGAACCTTCAGCGAGTCTTCGAGCTTGGGTTTACTCTTTCCCCCTTGTGTATTGTTTCAGATCTTCCTTATAAATGTATGTTGTTTTGGATGATGTGCATAAACCCTTGTTTAAGTTAATGTAATTTCATGTTTATGAGATTTATTGTGGTTTATGTGAGTTGAGGAGCGCTCCATTCCACCATCCACTCCACCGCTACAGTGTGTGCTCCACTAGCAATTGCTAGTTACGTGTTTCGTGACGAGGTGCTTACGACCCTCACTCCGCCGGTTACGAATCGTCCATCCGCGAGCCTTCTCGTCCACCCGATTACCGAAGCACTGCATTATGACGTGCACTCTATCTCGCCATCCAAAGCGGTGCTTTAGCCCCGCATTTTCCTTTTATTGTTGTTAAATTAGGAACCCAAGTCAAACCCCCTTTTTTATTAACTTAGAAATCTTTATAATCAATTTCCCTGACGAGAAATCATACACCCCAACTTGCAGTCCTTTGAGAATGATATTTGGGGAGTCTCTCCCAACTTTTATTAATTGTCCGACCTGTGCACTTGTCGTAATCGCATCAAAGATTCCCGTCGACTTTTGTTAAGTCCTCCCGTCGACTTTTGATAGATCTTTCTGTCGATTTAATTGCATATCCCAAATTGTTTCATCAATAATTTAAGTCCTTTTTGCCAAGGCATTCCCGGGTATCTTAAAGTATGATGTTGAGCAGTATGATTTCATTTGTTGAGACTTTAAATGAAGTTATGTTTTATTCTCCGGGATCACCGCAATACTCGACTGGGTCATCTTGACCTAGTTTCTTTAGGCTCCAGTTAGCATTTTGATCCTCCCAGCCATTTTTATTGGGACTAATAGGATTGTTTCCTCCTGTAATCCAAGGTAATTTTCCCTTGTCTCTGGCATGATATATGGTAGATCATGTGGTTTTTGTTTGAATGGTTAAGATTAGTGAAAGCATAGGTTTCTTTCTTTTGGAATTTTATTCCTTCATGATTCATGTATAACCCTCCATGAATGCCAAACCAAGTATGTTGTTGATAAGTATAAATTGGAATGTTTTATTTTATTTTATTTATATACTTGAGAGTGGGTGGATTTATCAGGCCCCCACAACAGTGGCTTCTTTTTAGACTGGAGTGTGGGTGGATTTGTCAAGCCCCCACCACAGTGGATAATGATGGATTTGCTTTAATCTGGAAGGATGGGTAAGGGAACAACGAGATCCTCCATCACATATCTTTTATTAATGGTAGGTTGGACAATGAGACCACCTCCATCTTTTATTAATGGTAGGTTGGACAATGAGAACACCTCCATCTTTTATTAATGGTAGGTTGTACAATGAGACCACCTCCATCTTTTATTAATGGTAGGTTGGACAATGAGACCACCTCCATCTTTTATTAATGGTAGGTTGAACAATGAGCCCGCCTCCATCTTTTGTTAATGGTAGATTGGACAATGAGACCACCACCATCTTTGTTAAGGGTAGTTGGACAATGAGACCACCACCTTGTAAGACTCCTTTTTTTCTTTTGAAAACCCGGGTCTTTTGCCCAGAATCGCCGCTTTGCGGTGACACCATCACTCGGGAAGGTCGCCACTACAAAACGCCGATCCTGCCGGCCATATCGATCACAGAAGAAGAAAAATATAAATGAACAAATAGAAGTTCAAGTCCACAAATCACATGCTATATATAATAAATGTCCACATTGTCTAACTGAAATAACAATGTTACAATAATAAAGGGCACATGCCCTGTACATCATGTCCTCACTACAAGATCACTCGCGGAAGCTAACTACTAATCACTCACTGATCCTGAAACTTTTGCTCATGTACTAGACTGGCCCGCCTCCGTCTACACTGGCCTCTGGTGCTGTTGCATCTCCTCGGTCCCCTAAAATGATAAGGTCCACCGACTGTTAGTCAAAAGACTAAGCCAATCCCCCACCCCCTCCCCTGATGACTCCTAGGCACCGTGCGGGAAGGATGAAGCAGAGGACATCAAGGGGTAAGAACAATAGCAGGTGACAGGGGCATAATCTACAGGGAATGTTTCTACAACTACACATATGTATATAGATAATTGAAGCAGTAAGTAAAACAGGGTAAAGAACAAGTAAGGTGCAGTAAGTAAAGACGTGTATATAATAGAAAAAAGTAACCATTGATTTATAGGAATTCCCATACAATCCTATAGACCAAGGGGTCGTTTAGAAATGCCTATCGTATAAAGAGTCCCATAACCAATTTATATGATAGGGGTAGGGGTGGAAATGCAATGTTTATGCCATGACATGTAGAGTTATGCAGTTTATGCTATATTCATACAAGTGCAACTCACACACTTCGACTCTATGCACACAGACCTTTAGTTCCCCCTTTTTGGAGCTAGCAAGACTCCCAGGATACTCCCGTAGTGGCAAATGGAAGCGGTGGGTTGGGCCTCAGCCACCTCTAGGTTGGTATTCACACTACCTAACCTAGACCTATCGTACGCCTCAATGCAAAACCGCGAAGCATCTGCGTACTCTTACTGGCTGGACCATGATGAGTCCTGATCATATACACTTTTATGGACTCATCTGGGCCATCTATTTAGTCTTTTCACTGCACTTTAGCCCTGTTTTAGCTCATATTGGTCATTCTATGCTAGGTGCACTTATAGGCCCTATTTGGTGTAAATTCGTATCTTTCTTCGTTATTAGTTTTCTTGTGCTGATTAAGTTCCACTTTCAGTGGCTAGACTGGTGTCGTATGCTGGAATAGGAGTCGTGCAGGTATTCCCGGTACAATTATGTACAGGAACACTGCGCACGATCACTAGTTCTATTGCACACGACCACTGGTCGTGCGCCGCTGATCGTGTGCGCTTAACCTTATTTTTCTGAGTTCTGTTTCGAGCAGTGCGCACGACCATCTACGATAGTGCGCACGACCACCGGTTGTGCGCCACTGTTCGTGCGCACTTATCATCAATTTTATGAGTTCTGTTTCGGCTAGTGCGCACGACCACCTACGATAGTTCGCACGACCACCGGTCGTGCGCCACTGGTCGTGCGAACATGTTATTTTATAATTTCTGCCTTTGCAGGTTCCGTCCAGGCAGAGCGCACGATCACCGAATTCTAGTGCGCACGACCACTGGTCGTGCGCCAATGACCGCGCACACTGTTTACTCCAACGCCTATAAAATGACCTGCTCGCGAATTAGGTCGTGATCCCGATTTTCTTCCACCGTTTTCTCGCTCCAGGGCTCCGATTTCGCCCCTCCACCGCCGCCCACCATATGGAGGTGCTCCGGGCTTGTTCTTCACGCCAATCTTGAGCCGGAGCTTCCTCTCGGCCTCCTCCTTCATCCAAGTGCTCCAAGGAAGGTTTAGCCGCCATCGCCATCAAGCAAGAGGAAGTTTGCAACCTCTACCGGATCGTGACACGAAGAAGACGGGCTCATTGGAGAGTAGTGACAGCTCTCTCTACCCCGGACGTAGTTGCGGACCGAGCTTGGACACGGATTGACAACCCGGCGATTCCAACCGTGAATCTACAACGAGACTTCGGATTCGGTCGATTTCTTGCCTTATTCTTCTCTTGTTGATGTGTATGTAGCTAGAACCAACATTTTGATGAAGTATATTTTTACTTGTTAACATTAGTATGAAATCATGTCTATGTGATTGAGTAATCTTGTTATATTTTCATTTGAGGTGTGCCCCGTGGTGTGGATTGTTCGTTGTGTTGTGCCGCCCTAACAATTGTTAGTGGTGTGCTTTGCGAAGAGGCACTTACAACCCTCATTCCGTTAGCCTACTCGCCCATCCGCCTACCGAAGCGTGGCATCGCGGCCCGTACTCCATCCCGCCTAACGAAGCAGCGCGCTCAAGGCCTGCATAGTTCGATCCGCTTGCCTACTCGTCCATCCGCCCTTACGAAGTAGCGCGTTCAAGGCCTACGTAGTCTTCCATCCCGCCGAGTGAAGCATTGCATAGCGGCATTGCATAGGAGTAGTTGTAGCTTTTTCTCTTTATTTTCCACAAACCAAATCAACCCCCGTGTCCGCAATTCATCCGACCCAAAGGACTTCGATCTCAAGTCCTTCCTCGAACGTTAACTCCACCTTACTGTGTTCCTTGAGAGATTCGATACTTGGGGATTTACTTCCTCATATTATTACTTGACAACGACCGGTTCACTGCCGTTCGGATCGCAGTCTCGCTACCGCCTATAGAGGTGTACAGGATTTGCGCATCAAGTTTTTGGCGTCGTTGCCGGGGAACACAGTCGTGTGAGTTTTCTTGAGAGGGAGAGCTGAGAGAGAGAAGTTTCTTCCAGTGTTTATAGCCGCCTTTTTATTTTTGTTTGCTTTTTAAATTTATATTGTTTGTTATTATTTCTTCTCTCCTATTTTAAAGTTTTAAGCAAGTTTAATCCAAGGAATTTTATTAGTTTGTGTAGATTTCCTTGCAAAGAATTTCAGCCTCTTTATATCTGCTTTTATTATTGAAAATGTCTTCATGGGATATTTCTCCTGGCACTTACGACATGATGGACTATTATTTAGACCAAATGAATGAATTAAATGCTAGGCAGTGTAGGAACGTTGTTTGCTTGTTGTGTCGAGGAGAGGGTCATGAATTGAAGGTCTGTCCTAGTCTTTTCAATCCTGACCGCCGCTCCTCCACTCATGACAACATTGTCCCTATCACTCATTCTTTACCCATGGAGGCAATTGTGCCCTCTACCCCCGAGCTTGTCTCGTGCATGGACTCCTCACTCCCTGTGTATGGCTTCACTCCCAGTGATGAAGATCACTCATCTGTTGGGCAACAAGGAGAGGAATGGGAGCTCTTAGATGCACCTGAGCATGATGAGGAAAGTATTCTTTCCATTGGGGAGGCTTTAGCAGATCTTTTTGCGGAAGAACCAAATCTTTGTGTTCCTCCAGTTTCTTTGCAATATTTTTCTACCCACATTTTATTTGATCCTATCGAAGTGAAGGAGTGGGGTGATGCCTCTGACTCGGAGGGTGCACCTCGGTGGGTTGAGGAGGATACTCTTTCTGATGAGGAGGTTTGCACTTCCTCATGGGACGAGGAGGTCCAACTCACCACCGAGGCCCTTGAGTTCTTGGGTTCCCCTCGCCATGATACTTACGATGATGATAGCGATCTATCCTTGGATCCTGCTGGGAGTGAGACCGGGACCACTCCCCCGATTTTAGATTATTTATGTTCTTCGTCTTCTTTATTTCTTGATCCCCTTCCTTCATCTGAGTCTGTGTAGGTTGAATCTTCACAGGTACTTCAGGAGGACTTGGAGCTTTTTGCTCAAGTCAATGATGAGAGCATCCTCTCATGTGAGGAGGTTTATTCTCCCTCCGTAGAGGAAGCTCCACTCATTGCCTTCGCCTCCTGCTGCCTCCCTGTTGACGACTCCTTGCTAGGCAAGGATAGTTTTGGTGAGATGAGTGAGGACCAGGCCTCCTCCTCTTCTTACTTTCTTTTCCCTCTACCTGTGATGGGCAGGTTTTATTTATATTCGGGTAGAGGCGTGACTATTCTTTCTCCGTATAGGTACCCGCTACCTACACGCATATTAGAACAGTTACCTGTCCACTTTTCTTTTCATAGGCCCATTAGCTAGAACTGTACAAATGCCAAATAAGTCGTGCTGGGATGACAATAACCCCAGTAGTTATCTTTCTTTTCTGCATTTTTATTTCATCTAATCATGTTTAGTTAGTAATATTTCTTTTCAGTTTTCTATTTTCTTTTGTTTTTGCGGAGCTGACCCCTGCAGGTATCTTTTCTGGATGGCGGATGCTGCAGCTTCATTTTAGCTTGCACGCCAATCTTCTGGTGTGCTCATTTCTGAGCACTGGGTACTCTCTTTCCCTAGCCTTTCCTGATTTTCATGTCATATATTCTGTGGATTGTTTAGTTTAAGTCTGGGGGAGAGTAGTTTTGTTTACCCGCTCACGTGCACTATTGCACTACATACTAGAAGATTTCATTTAAATTGTTGTTCATTTTCATTGCACACCACCGCACCCACTTGAGCACGTACTCGCCTGTATGCATGCTCTGTAGTGAATTTAATTCTTCTGCTTATGTGGGAAAGTCTAGGTGATGGCTTAGGACTATGTAGCAGAGTAAAATGTTGACTCCCGTAGTGCTCCTAGTCGAGTGCTCGGTTGCATAGAAATTTGTGTAGGTTAGATCTCTTTTTATACTATGGTTTTATATTTTTCTCTATCAGTGTAAATGTTGTTTACTCTACTCAAATGGTGAATCCGGTGTGAATCAAATGGTAGCGTAGGATGTGTGTAAACGATCGCTAGACTCGTATTGCTTGAGTCGGGAGAAAGGAGAATCTTTCTCGGTGGCTAGAACTTGCCCCAAGCGATTCTTGAAGCATTGGCATAGGATAATTCTAGTGCGTGAGAATGACGTAGGCCATTATTTTGGCTCGGTTGAACTTTTTATTTCATGCCTATCGTCTACCCTTGCTAGCCCCTTTGTGCCTACCCTTTTCTTGATTCAGCTCCACATTTATCTCACCAAAGCCTAAAAGCCTAGCCTAGTCACACACCCAAATCTGAGCTTTAGTTGTAGTTTCATTTACATTTTGGGGGGTGTTGATTGTGGTGTCTATTATGTGAATCTGTGGATGTGCTCATTTGAAAATTTTGCTGAAAGGAAAAAAAAGACAAGAAAAAGAAAGATAGAAAGAAAAATGAAAAAAGAGAAGAAAGAAAAATGAGTTTTATTGAAAAATCATGTAGAAAAATTATGTATTGGGAGTAGGCGGTGCACACACCTATGTTGCAAAAGTACAAGTCTGGGGGTGTGGTGCACCTGCATTCGATTTTGGTGCGCGGGTAGTTATTTTAAAAGCTCATTTGGGTTATGTGTTTTAAGCCATTTTGTTTATCATTGTTTACCTCACCGTAACCCAAGCCTCAATTAAAACCTGAAAGTCCTACCGACTCACGCTATGGACCAATCTAGTGTCGTGGAGAGGATGTGACCGGGTGAGCTTATGGTCACCGACACTGATGGATTTCAGTGGAGTTTGTCCTGCATCCCGATCTTGAGCAATGCTCGTCTCAGCGTTTAGTTTACTTTCTCCTTATGCATGACCGAATGATTCACCGTTGTTCACCATTTTGAGTAGTTGTAATATGCTTTTACTCTTTTAGAAATATATAAACTGTTTTTATAATCAGAAATCTTTTCTACTATTTTTCTTATGCACGTGAGCATGCGACTTCGCATGGTACTCTGTAGTGTAATCATTAAGCCATCTACTGTTCTTTCCTAGTTCGCTTAGAATTTGTTTGCTCGGGACGCGCAAACAGTTAAGTCTGGGGGTGTGATGAGTCCTGATCATATACACTTTTATGGACTCATCTGGGCCATCTATTTAGTCTTTTCACTGCACTTTAGCCCTGTTTTAGCTCATATTGGTCATTCTATGCTAGGTGCACTTATAGGCCCTATTTGGTGTAAATTCGTATCTTTCTTCGTTATTAGTTTTCTTGTGCTGATTAAGTTCCACTTTCAGTGGCTAGACTGGTGTCGTATGCTGGAACAGGAGTCGTGCAGGTATTCCCGGTACAATTCTGTACAGGAACACTGCGCACGATCACTGGTTCTATTGCGCACGACCACTGGTCGTGCGCCGCTGATCGTGTGCGCTTAACCTTATTTTTCTGAGTTCTGTTTCGAGCAGTGCGCACGACCATCTACGATAGTGCGCACGACCACCGGTCGTGCGCCACTATTCGTGCGCACTTATCATCAATTTTATGAGTTCTGTTTCGGCTAGTGCGCACGACCACCTACGATAGTGCGCACGACCACCGGTCGTGCGCCACTGGTCGTGCGAACATGTTATTTTATAATTTCTGCCTTTGCAGGTTCCGTCTAGGCAGAGCGCACGATCACGGAATTCTAGTGCGCATGACCACTGGTCGTGCGCCAATGACCGTGCACACTGTTTACTCCAGCGCCTATAAAACGACCTGCTCGCGAATTAGGTCGTGATCCCGATTTTCTTCCGCCGTTTTCTCGCTCCAGGGCTCTGATTTCGCCCCTCCACCGCCGCCCACCATATGGAGGTGCTCCGGGCTTGTTCTTCACGCCAATCTTGAGCTGGAGCTTCCTCTCGGCCTCCTCCTTCATCCAAGTGCTCCAAGGAAGGTTTAACCGCCATCGCCATCAAGCAAGAGGAAGTTTGCAACCTCTACCGGATCGTGACACGAAGAAGACGGGCTCATTGGAGAGTAGTGACAGCTCTCTCTACCCCGGACGTAGTTGCGGACCGAGCTTGGACACGGATTGACAACCCGGCGATTCCAACCGTGAATCTACAACGAGACTTCGGATTCGGTCGATTTCTTGCCTTATTCTTCTCTTGTTGATGTGTATGTAGCTAGAACCAACATTTTGATGAAGTATATTTTTACTTGTTAACATTAGTATGAAATCATGTCTATGTGATTGAGTAATCTTGTTATATTTTCATTTGAGGTGTGCCCCGTGGTGTGAATTGTTCGTTGTGTTGTGCCGCCCTAACAATTATTAATGGTGTGCGTTGCGAAGAGGCGCTTACAACCCTCATTCCGTTAGCCTACTCGCCCATCCGCCTACCGAAGCGTGGCATCGCGGCCCGTACTCCATCCCGCCTAACGAAGCAGCGCGCTCAAGGCCTGCATAGTTCGATCCGCTTGCCTACTCGTCCATCCGCCCTTACGAAGTAGCGCGTTCAAGGCCTACGTAGTCTTCCATCCCGCCGAGCGAAGCATTGCATAGCGGCATTGCATAGGAGTAGTTGTAGCTTTTTCTCTTTATTTTCCACAAACCAAATCAACCCCCGTGTCCGCAATTCATCCGACCCAAAGGACTTCGATCTCAAGTCCTTCCTCGAACGTTAACTCCACCTTACTGTGTTCCTTGAGAGATTCGATACTTGGGGATTTACTTCCTCATATTATTAATTGACAACGACCGGTTCACTGCCGTTCGGATCGCAGTCTCGCTACCGCCTATAGCGGTGTACAGGATTTGCGCATCAGACCACCAGACTTTTATGGCTAAGTACAAATTCCACACTTACCGAGTCAACGTATTGACGTCGGTGTGAACGACCGTCCAATACCGAAGACCCACCACCTTCATGCACATGCAAACATGTTTTACTATATCCCGAGCCATAAACTCCCTAGGCTAACCTGCCCGACATCATAACCTTCCGGGCCAACGGCTCGCCGGACCAACCCGTCTATACCAACAAGCATTACTGAGTCACAAGATCAACGGACTAACTAGTCCGCTGCTTCAACCACCGAGCTTACCGCTCGTACAACCAAACCAACTAACCTCCTGTAACTACGGGGTGTGGGTGTGCGTATTATTAAGTTAATCTTGTACATCAACTTATCCCAAAAATTTATGGTAAATTTTGGACTTCCCGAGGATTACCCTGAAGGGGCTCTCTACGGTACTAGGAACTATAATGGGATGACACCCCAAAGCCCCCTTTCTCAAGACACTTAGTGTTGTTGGTGTCTACCCATAAGAACACCCTCCTTGTTATTACACTTGGATTACCCTAAGTATTTTATAACCCGCTAGGGGAAAGACGTTCCTTCGTCAGTCTCGAGCACAACTTTACCCTTAACTCACCAAGCACACCCTCATCACCTAAACTCCTTTTGGTGACCTTCTGTCGGAACAACCCAATTTTTGATTTGGGCTAGGATCATTATCTGCTGACTAGGATAAAGTTGACCCCAATGTATAGTCAATGGGTCAAGGGTTTAGGCTGTTATAACCCAAGAAAATATTCAGGTTCTGCATTCGAAGAACTCAATAATGCGTTCGACGGACGGCTTGCTCTCTGCATTCGACGAACGGCTTACACTCTGCGTTCGACGAATGGCTTGCTCTCTGCGTTCGACGAACGGCTTACACTATGCGTTCGACGAATGGCTTGCCCTCAACGTTCGACATTTTTATTCAGTCTCAGTGGTCGATGAATTTGCTCAGTTCAGCGGTCGATAATTTTATTCAGTCTCAGCGGTCGACGAATTTGCTCAGTTCAGCGGTCGACAATTTTATTCAGCGGCTCAGCGGTCGACGAATTCTTCAGATCAACGAACTCATCTCTGAGATCGATGATTTCAATTCTGTTCGACGAACTTGTATCTCAGGTTGACGAAAATTTCTCTACAGCAGATTTAATTTCAGAAGATCAGTTATATCATTTCTCTGAACTCAGATCTCTTCTACAACGGATCTATATTCCAGATAAGACAAGATTTCTGCCTTACTTACTATATTCCTTTCTATTCTCTTCTTCCAAGATTATAGTCGTTGACATTTAATGGAAAAGGAACATTTCACGGAAAAGGAATTAAGTATTCTGCAGAATGGTTTTGGTTACCTTTGCAGTCCCAAGAAGGATTTATTACAGATTATTTTATTCCAAATTCTGTTGCTTTGAATTTCAAATTAGATATATCAAAAAGAAAAAGGGAGAAGATATAGTATAACAGAGTTTTACACACGACAGCAGTACAGAACACATTGCAGATTATCCGTACAGGAAAAAGAAAAGGAGAGAAAGTTACAGGAAGAAGAAAGAAAGAAAGAAAGAAAGAAAGAAAGAAAGAAAAGCTTTACAGATCTTCTTCTTCCTCAAGCAACACTCATTCACTGAGAACATCAACTCTACTCTCTCAGTCATCAGCTGCTAGATCAAATCTTCAAAGAGCAACAACAATCTGAGGAACTCATTTTCTCAGATTAATCAGCTACAGGAAGATCAGTACATTCAAAAGAAAGCTTCCATCCTCAACTGTCAACATTTTATATCAGACAGGGGGAGCTTTACAACATCAACAATCCACTAGAGTCTTCTCTCATAATATTGACAGAGAAGAACTTCATAACCCTTCTTTAGCTCATCTTGTACAGGGTCATAACTCTCTTCAAAAGTTAACACATTGGTGGCAGGGCACCTGATCAAAAACCTGTGGTTTGGTTAGAGCACCAGATCAAAATCTCACTTGGTGTGTGGACACCTGATCAAAAACCCCTTGGTGATAGGGCACCTGATCAAAAACCTAGTGGATCCTACCAAGTGTGGTAGAAGAGTAGACGTACCCAGGTTTATTGGGGAACTACTATAAAGATCTGTGTGTGCTTTGTGTTGTGATTTTCTGTGTACTGTGCTGTGTGCTCTCTTTGTGTTTGTTTTTATTACTCACTCAATACACATACATATATCACTATTTTAATTCCGCTATAAAATTAAGTGAAAAAGTTTTTAATACTCTATTCACCCCCCCCCCCCTCTAGAGTAAATCTAAGATCTAACCTCACTTTCAATTGGTATCAAAGCGTGGTTGATTATATCAACTCACTTTCAACTGATATTCAATTGACTATCAATTGGTATCAGAGGGTAGTTGATTTTATATACAGGCTAACACCTGAATCATACAGATCAATTAGATCTTAAATTTATTTTAGAGTTTTCTTTTCATGACACAAGAAGATTTTTCAAGTATCAAACCACCTATCTGTAATTTGAATAACTTCTCTTTATGGAAAGCTAGAATTAGATTATATATGAATGCAATAGATGAAGAAATTTATAATTCTGTCTTGACAGGACCTTCAACTTCATCAACATCAACAGATGCTCAAAAAATGCTGAAAAGTGATGATGTCAAGGCTATGGACATATTAGCTCAAGCAATGTCAAATGACATTTTTCAAAAAGTTGCTGATTGCACTTCAGCAAGAGACATCTGGAACTCCCTCACAAGGATGGTAGATGAATCTTCTTCCACCTCAAGTGATTCAGAAACAGAATCATCATCTAGTTTAAGTGAAGAAGAAGAAGAACAAAAAGCTATAGCATTCTGCATGATGGCCATATATGGGTCAAACCACAACTCAGATGCAGAATCTGAATCTGATGAAAATGATGTAATTTCAAGTTTTGATTTTACTCCTAAACAATGCAAAGCAGATTTTAAATTACTATGTACAGATTTAATAAAATCTGAGAAAAAATCACATCCCTCAGAAAAGAGTTAACATAAATAAATAACTTAACTTCTGAAAATACTTTAAAAACATCAGAGGATCAAATTATTCTTTAAAAAATTAGTCAATTAAAACTGAAATGTTTGAACAAACTCTTAATGAAAGAAATATCAAGATAATGAATATCACACGCACTAAAAATGCTAGATTAAATGGCAGCAAACATAGCTTAAGATTTTCATCTAATATATCTCATATTCAAAAGAAAAATACTATAACTACATCTATAAAATTTGTATCTGCTAAGGAAAAAGAAATAACAGAAAACTTAATATAAATTGTTAAAATTTTGTGTGTTCAACAAAATTCGGCGAACCAAGATCGACGAAATCCAATGACTTCGTCGAACGTAGATCGACGAAAGCCGAACACAGAAATCAAATATAATCTTCTTATAATCAGAGCTCAACGAATCAGAGTTCAATGAACTCTGAACACAGAGAATAAATATAACTATTCCTTAATCAGAGATAAACGAAATCACTGCACTTTGTCAACCCGAGACCGACAAAATCAGAATAGTTTATCAAACATATATTTTAATAATTATAAAAGAAACTTTCATTATAAAAGAAACTTTCAATTGGTATCATATCTTAAGGATTATCAAGAAAAATTTAAATTGGTACCAAACATATATTTTAATGATCATAAAAGAAAACTTTCTATTGGTAAAGGAAAATTTCAATTGGAAATACACTTAACAAATACAAAAGCCAATATAACTAACTATAAGGCAATGCTTGACCTATTGAAAATATTTTTAACTCCAATTGTAATCAACAAAAAGTTATAGGATTCAATTGAATTTTCAATCTTACAAAAAAGTCAGATAACTTCATGTTCTAACAGACTTTCTCAGGTTCATCAAGATTTGAGTATTTTACTCTAGTTGCATTGATCAGAAATGATCATGGCACTGAGTTTTGGATATCTTCTGATGAGAGAGTTCTATAAGAAGGAAGGTATCAGGCAATGTATTTTTGAGAAGACAAAAATCCCTTAGAATCCATTAAAAGCTGTAGCAACTCATCATATTTATGGAATCCTATTAAAGAAAAATCTAGGATATTTTTCCTTCTAATAATGCATATAGGGTTTATAACAAATCTACCCTTAAAATAGAAGAGTCCATGCATTGTTGGAACTAACCTATTAAATGAGGAGAGGAACACCACCTCTACTAGAGACATTTTGCAGGAACAGGATCGCTATCTCAAGCAGTCATTTCTTCAATGATATTCTTCAACTGTTTGAAAAACAACAACTTAAGAAGTCATTGACCACCAGGATCAAACTCATTTTCTTTTGATATGAGAGACCTCAACTGATACCAGAGGTCACTTTTAAATGGTATTCAATTGGTATCAAATTATCAGAGACCTCAACTGATATTAGAGGACTTTTAATTGGTATCAGTTACAGAAATAAAAGAATGAGTTTACACTCTCGAGACAGAGAATACAAAAGATATTGCAAGTTCAATATCAGAAAACCTGAACTTTCAATTGGTACCTGAACTTTCTATTGGTATCAGAATCAAAGCTTACCTTTCAATTGGTGTCAGATTCAAACTCTCGGTAGCAGTAATAAAGGAATGGGTACACATCCTTAAGTCAAAGAATGCAACAACATTATCAGATCAAATTTCTGGAAATCAGATTGCATCCTTCCCTACCTCCATCAAATGTCCCTTCTTCAAGGGGCCTGGCTTCAGGCCTTCCTGGAACTAGGCAAGGGGAGAAGTTCTATGAAGAAGCTCCATATGATGCAGTTGCTCAGGGGGAGATGTTCTATGAATTAGGCAGGGGGAGAAGCTGAAGAAGCTCCAGTCTCAGGGAGAGATGATTTATGAACAAGCTTCATATGTTGCAAATTTCAGATGTAATGTTTGCTCCAACTTAATGCAAATTCAGATAAAGTTTTCATGTTCAAGTTCAGATTCAGATACAACTTTTGATATTGAAGAAGCAACAGATTAAAAGCAGATTCAGTATCAGCTTTTGCTGCAGCTCAGCTATTCAGAATTCAGAAAGCAGAATTCAGAAAGACAAAAGGTTTCTTTATTATTTCTGTTTTCATTGAAATGTTTCAGAACTCAGAGTATCATATTTTTATATCTGATGAAATATTTAAAATATATCAGATATATATGCTCTGTTGTTCTGTTGTTATTTTTGTTTGTTTTAATTTTTGTCAAATAGTTTCCTAACCCAAATAGGGGGAGATTGTTGGAAAAACCCTATTTCTGATTTGGGCTAGGATCACTATCTGCTGACTAGGATAAAGTTGACCCCAATGTATAGTCAATGGGTCAAGGGTTTAGGCTGTTAGAACTCTAGAAAATATTCAGGTTCTGCGTTCGACAAACTTAATACTGCGTTCAACGAACGACTTGCTCTTTGCGTTCGTCGAACGGCTTACACTCTGCATTCGACGAACGGCTTACTCTCTGCGTTCGACGAACGGCTTACATTCTGCGTTAGATGAACGGCTTGCCCTCAACGGTCGATGTTTTTATTCAGTCTCAACGGTCGATGAATTTGCTCTGTTCAGCGGTCGACGATTTTATTCAGTCTCAGCAATCGACGAATTTGCTCAGTTCAGCGGTCGACATTTTTATTCAGCGGCTCAGCGGTCGACGAATTCTTCAGATCGACAAACTCATCTCTGAGATCGACGATTTTAATTCTGTTCGACAAACTTGTATCTCAGGTCGACGAAAATTTCTCTACAGCAGATTTAATTTCAGAAGATCAGTTATATCATTTCTCTGGACTAAGATCTCTTCTGCAATGGATCGATATTTCAGATAAGACAAGATTTCTGCCTTACTTATTATATTCCTTTCTATTCTCTTCTTCCGAGATTATAGCCATTGACATTTAATGGAAAAGGAACATTTCACGGAAAAGGAATTAAGTATTCTGCAGAATCGTTTTGGTTACCTTTGCAGTCCCAAGAAGGATTTATTACAGATTATTTTATTCCTTATTCTGTTGATTTGAATTTCAAATCAGATATATCAAAAAGAAAAAGGAAGAAGATATTGTATAACAGAGTTTTATACACGACAGTAGTACAGAACACATTACAGATTATCTGTACAGGAAAAAGAAAAAGAGAGAAAGTTACAGGAAGAAGAAAGAAGAAGAAAGAAAGAAAGAAAGAAAAGCTTTACATATCTTCTTCTTCCTTAAGCAGCACTCATTCACTAAGAACATCAACTCTACTCTCTCAGTCATCAACTGCTAGATAAAATCTTCAAAGAGCAACAACAATCTGAGGAACTCATTCTCTCAGATTAATCAGCTACAGGAAAATCAGCACATTCAAAAGAAAGCTTCCATCCTCAACTGTCAACATTTTATATCAGACAGGGGGAGCTTTGTTGGGTTTTCTACAGTCATACATCATATGTAGGCGCAGCGGAAATAAAGAGAACAACCCAAAAGAGTTTAGATCGGGCCATGAACATTGAATCAAGAAGTTAATCAAAACTACTAGGTATGAAAATTACCTTTGCGGGATTGGATCAAATCCAACCTAGATGCTCCAAGAGAAATTCAAAATCTGCTTTGAGTTCTTCAAGGATCGAAATATATTGATCCCTCTACAGAAGTCCACACAAGCGATGAAGAACCCTAGCTTCTTGTCGCATAAGAACTAGGTCGGATAAGGAAGCTCCCAACGTCCTCACGAACTGCTAGGTCCGATCCAGAGGAGGCGGCGACCGGCGGCGGCGACTAGCGGCGGCGGAACGTCGATCGGCGGACGGAACGAGAACAGCCGGAACACTTCCGTCGTCTGTTCTCTTGCGAAAAGGCTTGATCTGAAAACCGTCGTTATCGAAGCCCTAATCACGTCCTTTTATACGCAAGGCATAAAATCGGCTATCCGCAGACCAGGGAAAAAACTGTCCAGATTGAATTCGCCGAATTCGACTAATCACATTAACCGAATTTGACTAATCACATTAACCGAATCCGGCGAAACCATTTCGACGAATTCGACTATATATATTCGTCTGTATATGATGTCGCACCACTTCCCCCACATGCGGATGACTTGGAGATGTTACAACACAAGGACTTTCGGCGTCCCGGAAGTCAACATTATAACCTCCGCCCGCGTCGCGCAAAGGATGCTTAAAGCCTTCGTATTATCTTGCTTTAGTTTTATATTTATTTCCGCCATTTAAAACTTGTAATATTTTAATTCCGACATGTTTTTATTTTGGGTGTGCTAATAGACATTTTATGATGGGGTGCATTTAACCATCCGGATTGATGAGATTTCATCTCAATCTTGGATGGTTGGATGGTGTTTGTAATCTCCTATTTATGGGAGCCTTTTATGAGAAATGAGAGATGAGAATTGAACCCTAAAAAAGCTCCCCCCTAAGGAGGATTTCGGCCAAGCCTTGCTCCAAGCCGCCGCCCCCCCTTGTCTCCCCTCTCTTCTCCATTTCGGCCCCCCTCTTTGGGTGTCTCCGGCGTGGTCTCTTGGTGCGACTCCAAGGAAGAAGGAAGGCAGCCCCTCGGTGTGACTCTGAAGGATCCATACGGTGCGACGCCGGTGGAAAGCGTGGAGAGAGTGATTCTCCCACATTTATCAAGCGTGTTTTCATTTTCTGGGTTGGGTAACCTCTAAACCTTCAAGAGCTTCTTTCTTTAGTTTGTGGAGGAAGAACCATCGTGTTCTCCGCGATTTTGAATATCGATCGTTAGTATTTTTCAGAACTTGAGATCGCTTTTTCCCGCGTTCTTCGTGTCCGGACCGTGTGGGTCTCGTTTGCTTGAGCGGATCTTGGCCTATAGCCTTGGTCTTGTTCTCTAAAAGAGTAGCAATCTTTGTGTTGATTTGGGAACTAAGTCGACTCTCTTTTGACCGCTATTTTAGAGTCGATCGTTCTTCTTTTTGCTTGATATTGTGATGCGAATGGCAACGTATGTGAGCGATAGAATGCTTGTGTAAGTGCGCTAGTTCATCGTGTGTTCGTAGCGAGTTGGAGAATAGTCCCTGTAGATCTCTAGTAAGAAATACCACTGCATCAATTTGGTATCAGAGGAGGTCGTTTCAACTCCCACGTTGCAAACATCCTCGCTGCGATCCTTGTTGGTCGTTCTAATCAATAGGAAAAATCTGAAAATTTTCGGATTGGTCTGCATTTAGTAAAAACTCAAAAAAAAAATAAACTTGTCAGAAAAATCTGAAATTTTTCTTGTAGCTTCCTGAAAGTATTTCCAGCAACGTTAAAACTGAAACTTTTTCGATTCGACCTCGTTAGGCTAGCCTGAAAATTAGAACCGTCGTAATTCTGTCTAGGTGGTGTGCGAATAGCGGTCTGAAATCTGAAATTTTTGTCAAAATTCAAAAAAAAAAATTATGTAGCTTCCTGAGTTAATTTCCAGCAACTTTAAAGCTAAAAAAAAAAGAGGTCCGTCAAAAAAAAATTATTTCAATTTTTTTTCTAGTTGTTCAAATTTGCATGCGTACGAGGCTAGGCACGGAATACACCGTAGAGTTACCTTCCACCTCTAGGATGGCAGCGAACGAACAAGTAGATCCTAACACGGAGGCTATAGAAGAGCTACGTGGTGAGATGACGGAGATTAGGACCATGTTAGCCCAGATTCTTCTGAATCAAAGGGGAACGCCGCCCCCACCGGCTAATGATGAGCTGCCCAATCAGCAACAACGGGTTCATGATTCGGATTCGGATGAGGGATATCCTCGAGCCCCTCCTCGTGGACGTCGTCCGGATCATGGCACGGATATCACTAGAGCCATTAAGATCGACGCCCCCACTTACGATGGTTTGGGAGACCCCGAGATTTTCCTTTCCTGGGTAGTGGATATTGAATGTTATTTCGAATGACACCATCTTACGGATCCCCAAAAGGTCCAGGTTGCCAGGATGAAGCTAACGGGTCAAGCGAAAACGTATTGGCTGAATGAAGAACGTAGGCTAGGAGCCGGGCAGGGAGTTCCACCCATTGGATGGTCGGTGATGAAGAACTTACTCACTGACCAATACGTCCACGCCTACCACCGAACCCAAATGTTCGATGAGCTAGCCACCCTTCGGCAAGGCTCAAACTCGGTGGCTGAGTATATGGGCGAGCTGAAAGACCGTATGGTGCGTTGTGATCTTCGAGAGATCCCTGAGGTTACGCTATCTCGGTTTCGTAAGGGGCTCCACCCTGACATTCAGAGGAAGCTCTTGAGATATGGTCACACAGATCTGAATACGACATTCAATGCCGCTCTTGACATTGAAAAGCATCTGGCTTCTAAGGCCCACTCTCGTTACTCCCATACGAAGAGTTTGACCACCTTTGGAGCATCTTCCTCTACCACCCACGATAAAGGAAAACCTAAGACCGCCGAGTCTAGATCGGTAGTGATCACTGCGAGGAACTCTAGGAATCCCACGAATGAGCGTATCCCCATAGGAAAGGTTAGCAAGGCTAACACCACATGTTATGCTTGCGGGGTTCAGGGCCACTACGCCTTTGAGTGTCCTACAAAGACTCGAGCCATAGCCCTTTTGGATGCGGAGACCGACCCCGCCGACCTAGTTTATGAGGCTATGGAGGAGGGTGACCCTGAGGGAGTCCCAAGTGATTTGGAGGACGAACGCTACCTAGGAGTGATGCGATGTATCTTGACCACCCCTCGTCCCTTAGATGATTGGAAGAGGACGAGCATATTTTCCCTGATCTTTAGGAGTGGTGCAAAGTTTTGTAAGCTGATTATCGATAGTGGAAGTTGTGTAAACGTCGTTTCTGAGAACGTCGTCACACGTATGACCTTGACCACGGAGCCACACCCGACCCCGTATCAAGTATCTTGGATTAACAAGATCACTGTCCCAGTTACCAAGCGATGCCCAGTTCCCCTCTAGATCAGATCGTACACGGATAAGATATGGTGTGACGTATTACCGATGGACGCATGCCACGTGTTATTAGGCTGCCCTTGGCTCTATGACCGTGATGTGACACATTACGGCCGGGCCAACTCCTATGAGTTTAAATTTAAGGGTAAGACCATTACTTTGAGCCCGACCATTCCGAAGGAACCAGTTGCGTTACCCAAGGACGCCACTGTCCCGGTCGAGAGGAAGACGTTGAGTCTAGTAGGCAGGAAGGAGTTTGCGAGAGACCCATTCTTAGAGGGAGTGATGTATGCGTTAGTTCTTATGAGTACGAAGGCTGATTCGAGCACGTTAGATGGGTTGCCTAGAGAGTTGCGGGCCTTGCTAGATGAGTATAGGGATGTTTACCCCGACGAGCTTCCGTCGACGTTACCCCCACTTAGGGATATACAGCATGCTATAGATCTTATCCCTGGGTCATCCCTACCCAATCAGCCCCACTATAGACTCCCTCCCGCTGCCCATAAGGAGTTACAAGTCCAGATAGAGGACTTGCTGAAGAAGGGATTCATTCGGGCTAGTTTGAGCCCATGTGCTGTTCCAGCCCTTCTTGCCCCCAAGAAGGATGGTTCGTGGAGGATGTGTGTTGATAGCCGTGCTATCAACAAAATCACCATCAAGTATAGATTTCCAATCCCACGGTTAGATGATCTCCTCGATGTCCTAGCGGGTGCCACCATCTTTTCCAAGCTAGATTTGCGGAGTGGTTACCACCAGATCAGGATCCGTGAGGGAGACGAGTGGAAGACAGCGTTTAAGTCCAAGGATGGACTGTATGAGTGGCTTGTGATGCCTTTTGGGTTATCCAATGCCCCAAGCACGTTCTCCAGGATGATGACTCATGTCTTCCAGCCTTATATGGGGAAGTTCGTTGTTGTCTACTTTGACGACATCCTTATCTATAGTACCACCCCCGCCGATCACATCTCACACCTGCGTATAGTTCTTTCCACCCTTCGGAAGGAAACTCTTTATCTGAACCTTAAGAAGTGCACTTTTCGAGTCTCTGAGGTAGAATTTTTAGGTTATATTGTTGGGTCCGAAGGTATACGAGTAGACCCCGGGAAGGTCCAGGTGATTAAGTAGTGGCCAGAGCCGACTAGTATTCGAGAGGTGCGCAGTTTCAATGGGCTAGCTACATTTTATCGTCGTTTTATACGAGACTTTAGTAGCATCATGGCACCCATTACTGATTGTATGAAAAAGGGAGAGTTTGCGTGGTCGAAGTCTGCTACTTTGACCTTCCGTAGGATCAAGCAACTCATGACCGAAGCACCGGTGTTACGTCTCCCTGACTTCACCAAGGTCTTTGAGGTTACTTGTGATGCGTCTGGGATATGGATAGGAGGAGTCCTAAGTCAAGAGGGCCACCCTATTAGTTATTTTAGTGAGAAGTTGGCGGGCACAAAGCTCAATTATTCTAACTATGACCGAGAGTTCTATGCGATTATGAGGTGTTTGCATCATTGGAGGCACTATCTTCTGTCCAAGGAATTTGTGCTCCTTTCAGACCATGATGCTTTGAGGTTCATAAACGGTAGCCATAAGATCAGCCCACGACACGCGAAGTGGGTTGCGTTCCTTCAAGAATACACGTTTAACATTAAGCACCTTAAGGGTTCGGAGAATCGAGTCGCCGATGCGCTTAGCCTCCTCACCCTTTTACTTTCTACCATGAAGGTGCATGTTATTGGGTTCGAGCGCATTAAGGATGAGTACGCCACGTGCCCAGATTTCCAGGAGTTGTACCTATCCGCACAGGACAACTCCCCCACCACTATCTCGACCTTCACTATTAGAGACGGTTATCTCTTTCGGCATGGGAAGCTATGCATCCCACAATCTTCCCTACGACTACACATTATTTGGGAGTTGCATAGCGGCGGTTTGAGTGGTCACTTCGGGCGTGACAAGACTATTGTGCTCGTGGAGGAGAAGTTTTATTGGCCAAAACTTAAGGCCATGGTCGGACGAGTGGTGAGCAGTTGCCGAACGTGTCAAGTCTCCAGAGGTTCTAAGACCAATGTTGGCTTGTATACACCGTTACCTATTCCATCCAAACCTTGGGAAGACGTGAGCATGGATTTCGTTCTAGGCCTTCCCCCCACGTTTCACCGACACGACTCTATATTCGTTGTTGTAGATAGGTTCTCCAAGATGGCATATTTTATCCCTTATAGCAAGACCAACGATGCATCTCATATTGCCAAGCTGTATTTTCAAAATGTCGTTAGCCATCGTGGGGTGCCTAACACTATTGTGTCGGATAGGGACGTAAAATTTACAAGTTATTTTTGGAAGACGTTGTGGATTCTAATGGGCACTAAATTGCTATTCTCTGACGCCTACCACCCACAAATGGATGGGCAAACAGAGGTGGTCAATAGAAGCTTGGGAAATCTTCTTAGGTGCCTTGTGGGTGACCCTAAAGGCACATGGGACTTACTTCTCCCCCACGCTCAGTTGGCTTATAATAATTCCAAGAATCTATCCACGGGTATGTATCCAAACGAGGTTGTTCACGGGTATAATGCTCCGGTGCCCCTTGACTTGGTCCCACTACCACCTTCGTATAAGGCGAGTCAATTCGCACAATCTTTTGCCCAACACATTCATGATCTACATGCACATATTCGGGCGACCTTGACCTCTCAATATGACGCCTATCAAACACGTGCAAACCAAAATAGGAGAGCATCAAACTTTAAAGTCGGCGACCAAGTTTTAGTCCGCCTAGTTCTCGAACGAATGCCATCTGGCACCGTTAAGAAATTAGCACCGAGGCGAGCCGGCCCGTTCCGGATTTTGAAGAAAATAGGAGAGAATACTTTTGTTTTGGATTTGCCTTCTGATTGGGGTGTCTCACCCATTTTCAACGTTTCGGATTTGACGATGTTTGTTCCGCCTCCACAAGAGTTGTCTTCTATGTCGTCTTCTCCTTCCACAAATGATTCTAATGGGTTGGGGAGTGGTAGGTCGGATGATCTCTCATCCATGCTTTCCACAGGTATACCGCCGGATGGTGAGTCACATCTTATTCCTAATGCTGACATGTTTCCAAGGTTTCCCAAAACCTTTTCTAGCCCTGATAGGATATTGGACATGGAGCCCGTTACTACTACTAACGGTGATACTCTCCGCTTCCTCATTCAATGGCGGGATCGTCCACCTTCCGATGACTCTTGGGTGCTTGAGTCTGAGCTTCAAAGATTAGATGCCGCTCTTCTCCACCGTTTCCTCTTGGACCACGCATCGGTGATACGTGAAGTTGAGGGGGGGGGGAGGATTGATGCCGCACCACTTCCCCCACATGCGGATGACTTGGAGATGTTACAAGATAAGGACTTTCGGCGCCCCGGAAGTCAACATTACAACCTCCGCCCGCGTCGCGCAAAGGATGCTTAAAGCCTTCGTATTATCTTGCTTTAGTTTTATATTTATTTCCGCCATTTAAAACTTGTAATATTTTAATTCCGGCATGTTTTTATTTTGGGTGTGCTAATAGACATTTTATGATGGGGTGCATTTAACCATCTGGATTGATGAGATTTCATCTCAATCTTGGATGGTTGGATGGTGTTTGTAATCTCCTATTCATGGGAGCCTTTTATGAGAAATGAGAGATGAGAATTGAACCCTAAAAAAGCTCCCCCCTAAGGAGGATTTCGGCCAAGCCTTGCTCCAAGCCGCCGCCCCCCCTTGTCTCCCCTCTCTTCTCCATTTCGGCCCCCCTCTTTGGGTGTCTCCGGCGTGGTCTCTTGGTGCGACTCCAAGGAAGAAGGAAGGCAGCCCCTCGGTGTGACTCCGAAGGATCCATACGGTGCGACGCCGGTGGAAAGCGTGGAGAGAGTGAGTCTCCCACATTTATCAAGTGTGTTTTCATTTTCTGGGTTGGGTAACCTCTAAACCTTCAAGAGCTTCTTTCTTTAGTTTGTGGAGGAAGAACCATCGTGTTCTCCGCGATTTTGAATATCGATCGTTGGTATTTTTCAGAACTTGAGATCGCTTTTCCCGCGTTCTTCGTGTCCGGACCGTGTGGGTCTCGTTTGCTTGAGCGGATCTTGGCCTATAGCCTTGGTCTTGTTCTCTAAAAGAGTAGGGATCTTTGTGTTGATTTGGGAACTAAGTCGACTCTCTTTTGACCGTTGTTTTAGAGTCGATCGTTCTTCTTTTTGCTTGATATTGTGATGCGAATGGCAACGTATGTGAGCGATAGAATGCTTGTGTAAGTGCGCTAGTTCATCGTGTGTTCGTAGCGAGTTGGAGTATAGTCCGTGCAGATCTCTAGTAAGAAATACCGCTGCATCAGTATAAATTCGGCGAAACCCTTTCGTCGAATTTGCCATAAGCCGAATTCGGTTAATCCCATTAGCCGAATTCGGTTAATCCCATTAGCCGAATTTGTCTAAACCATTTAGTCGAATTCGGTTAATTCCTTTAGCCGAATTACCTAATGTAAATCCGTTCGTTTAAACACTTTAAATGATTTCCCTTTTGAGACATTCTCAACTTGATTCCAAGCAGTTACAGGATTGGTCCTCCACTCATATCCAATATGAGTAAGGCCAACACAATCCTTTCTCCAATTTCTCCAAACGCTTTTATGTGCGACCCTATAGGCTCATATTACGTTGGCAGCAAGACTAACTGTTGATTGCTTTGAGATCACCTCAGAAACTCCAACAGTCTCCCACTTGATCACAAAGTATCAACAAAAGTCTCACAAACAATGAGTGGCATCTAGCAATACATCATTGCTACCCAAGCAATAAGAGTTCATAACTCATATAAGCCTGTCATGACCAATGTATCAGTGTTGTCAAGTCTCTTTGTCCCTTACATCCAGAAAGAACTAGAGGCATGGACCGTGTCACCCTCATGATAGCTCAATCCAAGTTTCTTGATCTAGAACGGACTTCCAGAGAATGGTGAGCCCAATATCACATATTGGCTCAACCAAGCATGGCCATGCATTTCTCAGTCCAATTCCATCAAGGGGCCCATGGATGCAACTCCTGTTATATAGGAGGAAAAATCCCATATCTGCTCACACCCAAACACCCAAATGATTCGTAACGTACCCAACGACCACCCTTATCATCAACCTTCTTCAAGGAAGACTTTAGATGACATCAAAGCACGCTCTTCCTCACTCGATGAATGCTGTGACTTCAGGTCAAAGGACCACAACACCATAGTCAAATGAGACCTACTTGTGACACATTTAAGTAACAATCCACAAAGTAGTCTCAGGTTGGTTCTGTCCAGTACAACTTGTTCACTAACAAGTACCCACGTGATGACTTGATATCACAATATCATGACCTGTGAGAACCGGTCATCAGTCAACACACATGCTAGTCTTAATGTATCATCATCACCCTTAGCTTCTACGATGATACCTCGACCAAGGACCTTTTAAGAATGAATCTTCGAAATCATAGGCTCTCACATTCAAGTCATGTACTTGATGTCTTATGGAAGCGAACATTCTAAGGGTATTAATCCCGAATTTTATTCTATCATATAGAAACAGTATATCATAATAAAAGAACTTGCCATTAATTGTAAAAATAAATAATTGGTACACAATTCATCATATGAATAAATAATAAACAGCCAACAGAATATATATTTTACATGCAACCCACAAGACTCCCACTAGATTTGATCACTCAGGTATCGTATACCCATTGATCTAACATGACCATCATGCTTCTTTTGCGCAAGAGGCTTTGTCAGTGGATCCGCTATATTTTCTACAGTCGGTACTCTGCATATGCTCACATCTCCTCGATCGACAATCTCTCGAATAAGATGGAAGCGCTGAAGTATGTGCTTGGAGCGCTGATGAGATCTAGGTTCCTTAGCTTGTGCAATTGCACCGTTGTTGTCACAGTAGAGAACTACGGGATCAACAATGCTAGGAACTACATCAAGCTCGTTGATGAATTTCCTAATCCATACAGCCTCCTTCGATGCATTTGCTGCAGCGATATACTCGACCTCAGTCGTAGAATCAGCAACTGTCTCTTGCTTGGAACTCTTCCAGCTTACAGCTCCTCCATTAAGGCAAAACACAAAACCTGACTGTGACTTTGAGTCATCTCTGTCAGTCTGGAAGCTTGCATCCGTGTAACCCTTTACAACGAGCTCTTCCTCTCCACCAAACACCAAGAATGTATCCTTAGTCCTTCTCAAGTACTTTAGGATATTCTTGACTGCGATCCAGTGACCATCACCCAGATCAGACTGATACCTGCTAGTCATGCTTAAAGCATATGAGACATCGGGTCGAGTAAATAACATTGCGTACATGATTGATCCAATTACCGAAGCATATAGAATCATCTTCATGCGGTCCTTATCTTCCAAAGATTTTGGACACTGGTCCTTAGAGAGACTCACACCATGTGACATGGGTAAGAATCCTTTCTTGGACTCAAGCATGTTGAACCGTTTCAACAACTTGTCAATGTACATACTCTGGGTCAAACCCAGCAACTTCTTCGATCTATCTCTATAGATCTTAATACCAAGTATATAAGTCACTTCGCCCAAGTCTTTCGTAGAAAAGCCCTTCCCTAGGTTGTTCTTAACAACTTGCAGGGTCGAAATGTCATTCTCGATCAGCAGTATGTCATCTACATACAATATCAGGAAGACAACAATGCTCCCACTAATCTTCTTGTAAACACAAGGCTCGTCTTCATTCTTGATGAAACCAAACTCTTTGATCTTCTCATCAAAACACAGATTCCAACTTCGAGAAGCTTGTTTCAATCCATAAATGGATCGATTCAACTTGCATATTTCAGTGGCTTCATCTGGAGATACAAAACCCTCGGGTTGTGTCATGTACACTTCCTCAAGGAGGTTTCCATTAAGGAAAGCCATTTTGACATCCATTTTCCAGATCCCATAGTCATAATACGCAGCAATAGCAAGTAGAATTCTGATGGACTTGACCATAACTACAGGGGAAAAGGTTTCATCATAGTCAACACCATGAATTTGCCTGAAACCTTTAGCCACCAGCCGGCCTTTGAATGTCTGTACATTCCCATCCATGTCGGTCTTCTTCTTGAAGACCCACTTGCACCCTATGGGTCGTACCCCTTCAGGTGGTTCCACAAAGGTCCAAACTTGGTTTGCATACATGGAGTCCATTTCAGATTTCATGGCTTCAAGCCATTTCTCGGAGTCGGGTCCATTCATAGCTTCTTGGTAGGTTGCAGGCTCATCATCATGATCCATAAGCAACACATTACCTATTTGAGACACGAGAAATCCATATCTCTCAGGCTCAAATCTTGGTCTACCAGATCTACGTAGGACTTGTGTCTCTTGAGCAGGTTCTCTAGCTACAACATCTTGTAGTCCTTCCTCAGAATCCAATTCTGGTTCATTCACTACTTGTGGTTCTTGAACTTCTTCAAGTTCTACCTTTTGCGTCTTTCTTGATAAGAACTCTTTCTCCAAGAAGACACCCGTCCTTGCGACAAACACTTTGCCCTCAGACGGTAGGTAAAAGTAATATCCTTTCGTTTCCTTAGGATATCCCACAAGATAGCACTTATCTGATTTGGGTTCCAGCTTGTCAGGCATTTGACGTCGTACGTATGCCTCACAGCCCCAAATTTTAATGAATGACATACTAGGACGCTTCCCAGTCCATATCTCATATGGGTCTTTAGAACCGTTTTCGTCGGAGCGCGATTCAGTGTCATTGCAGCAGTATCTAAAGCAAAACCCCAAAAGGAAACATGCAAGTCTGCATGACTCATCATCGACCGTACCATGTCTAACAGAGTACAATTTCTCCTCTCAGACACACCATTATGTTGCGGTGTCCTAAGTGGAGTGAGCTGTGATACAATACCACACTCTTTCAGATGATCACGGAACTCATCAGGTATTCGCCACCTCGATCAGATCGGAGTGCTTTAACCCTTTTACCCAATTGGTTCTCCACTTCATTCTTAAACTCTTTGAACTTTTCAAAAGTTTCGGATTTGCACTTCATAAGATACACGTATCCGTATCTACTGAAATTGTTGAAACCGATTTCTCGGTCTCGAGTGGAGCTCGGGGCCCTCATCGAGATGAGGGGCAGCTAGCCCTTACCGGTCCCTCGAGAGAGGTAAGGTTGACGACTCGAGCAAAGAACGAAGACCCTAGTCTCAGCGAGGAGGTCCCTCCACTAACCCGGAAGATCGTTGAGCGCTTCCCCTCCCAAGCCAAAGCTAAGACTCGGGCACCTTGGAGAGCTAGAGAGCCCAAACCAAAGCGACCTAGGGAGAGAAGAGCTCAGATAAAGAACCGTCCTCTTCCAAGGTGCCCTTTGAGGTCTATTTATAGATTTCAGTTTTGTGGTCTGTCAATAGCCAAATCCCGCTGTCCAATCTTACTATCCGCACACCGGATTGGTCTGCTAACAGCCAAACTCCGCTGTTTAGAGAGGCTAGGTGCAGACCACCGGGGGCCTCTTGGTAAAAATCCCTTCCTGGACCTCTACGGGGCGAGCCAGCCCGCTTCGCGACCTCCCTCGCGAGTGGAGCTCGCGAGCCTCTGGGTCGGTGAACTCCAGAGGTATTATCAACTCTCACTCGAGGCGGGCTCGCCTAGCGGACCCCTTCCTCGGATGGTTGGGCTCGCTCCTAGCGACCCGGCCAAGCCGACTGCCCTCGCGAGCGGAGCTCGCGAACCCCCGGGTCGGCGAACCCCAGGATGGCTAACTGCACCCCAAAATGGCTAACTGTACCCCAAGAGGTTCCGGGCTCGCCTGGCGAGCTTCCTCCTTAACCGGTCGGGCTCGCATACACTGCCCTCGCGAGCCTCTGGGTCGGCGAACCCCAGGATGGCTATCCGCACCCCAAAATGGCTAACTGTACCCCAAGAGGTTCCGGGCTCGCCTGGCGAGCTTCCTCCTTAACCGGTCGGGCTCGCATACACTGCCCTCGCGAGCCTCTGGGTCGGCGAACCCCAGGATGGCTATCCGCACCCCAAAATGGCTAACTGTACCCCAAAATGGCCTTCCTCGCGAGTGGAGCTCGCGAGCCTGCGCCACCTCGGCGAGCTTCAAGGAAGCTGGTTAACTCCCCTCCGCTGGGCTCGCTCGCCTGCGCAGTCTCTTGCTCTTCCTTGACCTACCTCGCTGGAGATCAGGGTTCGCCCCTCTGGGCTCGCCTCCTTGAGCGCGAGTGGCGAACATCGGGGTTGTACACAATCCCCGCTCTTCGCGAGGTTGTTCTAAGCTCGCGAAGATACATCCAACCCCTGATGTTCGCTGATTCTGTTGACGTGGCGGGAATCTTTCCGGTGGGCCCCATGCCTGAAACTATAAATACCGTCCACCGCGGCTAGTGATCGAGCCTTTCCTTCCCCTTCCTCCTCGCCGAAATCCTTCTTCCTTTTGGACGTCTTCCAAGCAGAGTGCGTTGGAACGGCTGAAGGCTTCCAGGGAGATGGCGAAAGCTCGGGCCGCCGAGCACAACGCCTGGATATTCAACCCTGCCGCCTCTTCTTCCCCCCAGACTAAGAAAGCTAAGTCGGTTAGGAGGTCGCCGGAGGAGGACGCGACATCGCCACTTGACTCGTCCCCTCCGCCGAATACCGAGCTTGCACAACAGGTATCTTTTGCCTAAAGCCTTTTCATCGACTCCTTGCTCATTCTCTTCCTTTTCGCAGAATTTTCCACCCGAGGACCGCATGGCGAGCCTCGCGCTGACAACTTCCCATGCTTCGTCCCCCGCGAAGCTGGGATCGCTAGATGCTGGGGTCGGGACCTCGTCCCAACAAGCGCCTCTCTCGCAACCTCGTAAGTCGCTCGCCTCCTCCATTATTCCTGCATAAGTCCAGGCGGTATCTACGCGTGTTTGTGGTCCATGTAGGTACCCCATCGCCGAGCCCCAAGGAGAAAGGCTCTACACCGGCGAACTCACCGGTCCCGCCTAAGGTTAGCGTGGTGACCCCTGGCTTCGGTCTGATGGGGAAGCGAAGTCCAGGCGGCTCGCTTCTCGATGGTGTCAAAGTCGCGGAGAGAGCGGTATACCCTCCTGGTCTGGGGAAACCCCACGTCTCGGGATTCCGCGAAAACTTCTGGGGTCGGCCGGAGTCCTCGTGCAAGCCCCATCGCGAGTCCCCCTCCTCGCCAGGTTGGCATGTTTTCGCGAGCTCCCATCTCTTGCTTGCCTTCAGATCCTACTAACTCTCTCCGCTGAAATCCCAGGGGCCACCCCTGAGTCAGAGCACGGGAGGATGGAGATGTCACCACCGCCTTCGCCCAGCCAGATTGAAGATTTCTTGGGTGACCCTGGCGACCCCGTGCGGATGAAAAGTCGGGTGTCCGAGGTGCTTCAGAAGCACGACATGATGTTACGCGAGTTGGAAGAGCGGTATGACGCGGATCGGGCTGCCTTTGACGAGAGATTCACCGTGTTGGAGGACGCGAATGCGCGCTTGATCGCCGAGGCGGAGCCGGTGCCTCGCGCCGATGTTACCTCACCCGGCGTGCACATCTCGCGGGGCGAGGATCAAGCGCACCTGATCCTGCGCGAGTTTAAAGCGCTTCGCGACTACCATTATCCGAGAGTGCCGCCGCGTGCGGGGAAAAGAGGCCGGGGTCGCTGGAAGTGGCTTCCTTACCCCTGAGACCGCCGCGGGTTGAATGCTACCATCCCGCTGTTTTTGCTTCTTTTATGACGTCTGTATGAACAATATTTGGTGTGGCAATACTCGCGAGTCTATCGTGACTCGCCTTTTATCGTTTTTCTTTTATTATTCTATTTGTTTCGGCGGTGTGCCTGTGGTTTGTTTAGTCCGTTCGCTGTGTTTGATACGTTCGCCCTCGTGGAGCGTTTGTGTTTTTATGCAACGCTATGCATAGACCCTTTTTCCTCGCAGGCTGGCCGCGGCGAGCTTGGGTTCGCAGGACTACTGTACTATCGGGTAGGATTTTACTTTGTTTCCGTTATCCGCACTCCTGACGCTTCGATTCCCGTGCCCATCAGAGCCCTCTATAAATAGTTTGGATTCAATCTTCTACCCGTCGCATTTATTTCTCCCGTCTTCTCGCGCCTACGCTCATCTCCGTTCTCGCAAGATCGCGTTCGCGTTCGCTGCTCGTAGGCTGTCTTTTCCTGACTCGATGCGGACGAATCAGCAAATGGGAGCGGATGGCGAGAGCGAGGGGCGGTCCAAATGCGCCTCAGCGTTTCAAGCCCACGAGTTCTACTGCGCGAACATCACAGCCGAGGAGTATAAGCTCGCGGTGGACCGCTATCTCCCGGAGGGTTACTCGGCTCGCTGTCCAAGCGAGAACTCCACCTTAAACGAGACCGAGGCTGACGAGCTCGCGATCCCCATCGCGCATTTTGAGAATGGGTTGCGACTCCCTCTGTGGCCTGAAATCCGTCAGGTATTTCGCCTGACCTTCTCGCTGCCTCGTGTTCGCTATCGCAACTTTCTCATCGTTCCTTGTAGGTGTTGCGATATTATGGGGTGTTGCCGAGCCAGTTGACCCCAAATGCGATCGCGGACATTGTCGCGTTCGCCTGTTATCTGCGGGAAGAGAGGATCGAGTTCAGCCTCCTCGTCTTCCGCAAAGTATTTTCTTTCCGCGCCTTCCGAGATGGGACTACCTATTTCGCGAGCCAGCACGTCACCGTCTGCGAGACGGTGAACAAGAGCCACTATTGGACCCAGAAGTTCCTCCTAGTGAAAGGACCCTTCGGCAACCTCCACTTCACCCCCATCCAGCGGGATGACGCCACTTACCGCCCTCCGAGCTCGCTGGGTGGCGCCGACGCCAAACTCCTCCAATACCTCTCCGGCAAGAACTTCGAAGTCGCCTATCTGCGGCGCAGCGTCGATTCGTTACTCTCCGTTCCTCAAGGGGAAGGTAGGGTTCGCTCGCGCCTCACTTTCTTTTCCCTTTCTTCATCGTATAACGCTTACTTTACAGGTGAGCGCGAGGTCCCCGTCAATCCCCCGCACGCGCAGGGCATCACCCTCACGGTGGATACTCTCGCGACCGCGGCGGCAGAGGCTTGCCGCGACCTTCCCGCCGTCGGGTCCGGCAAGAAGCGGCCCCCTTCTGCGAGTCAGCCGAGTTCGCGATCCTCCAAGAAGCTGAAAGGAAAGACCTCCGCTGTTAAGGATAGGAGCGCAGTCGTCTACCTGAGCGAGACCGACGGCTCGCCTCCTTCCCCTGCGGAAAAGCTTGACCCCCCGGTGAACCAGGGTGCTGGGAGTTCCTCCGTGACCCCTCAACCCAAAGGTCACAGGAACTTTGGTCTAGGCGAGAAAGTCTCCGACCTCCTTGGCGAGCCCCTACTCGCCTGGGACCCCAATGCCAACCGAATTTCCTGCTCCACCCTTCACCCTTCCTGGGTGGAGCTCGGTAAGGCCGGGGAGGAGGCGTTCTCCATCTCCTTCGGCTTATATGGCCGCGAGGACGCCGCCGCCTACAAAGAGGTGGGGCCCAGACAGTTGGTCTATGAAGAAATGCGAGCCCAATTCCGCTCGACGGAGCTCGCACATATGGCGGGGCGTCGATATCTGCAGGCGGACAGGGACATCCGCGCGTACAGGGAAGAGCTGAAGAAGGCTCGCGAGGAAATCAAGGGCCTCAAGGAGAAAGAAGAAGCGACGGAAACCCTTCTCGCCGGGATGCAGGGCAAGATGGTACGCGACCCCCGGGTTTCTTTTCTTTGCTGTTTACGATCTCTGGCCTTCCCCTAACCCGCTTGATGCTCAGGATGCCGACGTGGCCACCAAGCTCCTCGCTCGCAACGGCGAGCTGGAGTTGGAGAATATCATGTTGAAGGCTCGAGTGGATGAGCTGGTTCGCGGCGTGCTACCTCCCTCTCCTGGGCGAGTCGGCTCTCAACAGAGGGCTGCCGAAAGTGAGGAGCAGAGGCGGCGGGATGCACAGGAGGTCGCCAACCTTGTTTTCACTACCCTTAAGGATGCAAGCCTGCTAGCCGAGGACGCGATGGAGTTCACAGCGGAAGACGTCTGTCCGGACCTCTTTGCCATGGCGCCCTGGTTGGGGACTCGCAAAGACGGCGAGGGCCCTCTAGGATGAATTCTTTTCTTCTTTCCCCCTTTTCGCAAATGTATATCATTTTTGGGCTGGCGAGATTGCTGCCGAACATATAGTTATAACTTTTTGTTAACCTTTATGATCATGCTTGTGTTTATTTCTTCTCGTGGATTTCTTTTCCAACCTCATAACTAATCGTCACGTGGTGGTGCTCCCGGAGAGTTCGCGAGCGCGCGCGCCTGGGCTCGCCTCGCCGAGGTTTTCTTTTCAATGGGTCTCGCGAGCCCGGGTTATCACCGCCCGCGAGCACTGCCCGGCGAGCCTAACTTTGGTGAGTATGGATAGTCATCCCGTGAGCTGAGATTCCCTGACTAGTATTCCAACCTGTTATCTTAGTCCTTGATCCTTATTGCTAGCCTTGCCAGCCTTCCCAGGGGTTAACCAGGACCCCCCGTCTAGGTGAAAGCCCGGGAGCGGAATCGACCTGGGGCAGTCCAGCACCAACATATCCAACCTTGCCAGCCTCTCCAGAGATCAACCAGAACCCCCCGTCTAGGTGAAAGCCCGGGAGCGGAATCGATCTGGGGCATTCCAGCACCAACATATCTAACCTTGCCAGCCTCTCCAGAGATCAACCAGAACCCCCCGTCTAGGTGAAAGCCCGGGAGCGGAATCGATCTGGGGCATTCCAGCACCAACATATCCAACCTTGCCAGCCTCTCCAGAGATCAACCAGAACCCCCCGTCTAGGTGAAAGCCCGGGAGCGGAATCGATCTGGGGCATTCCAGCACCAACATATCCAACCTTGCCAGCCTCTCCAGAGATCAACCAGAACCCCCCGTCTAGGTGAAAGCCCGGGAGCGGAATCGATCTGGGGCATTCCAGCACCAACATATCCAACCTTGCCAGCCTCTCCAGAGATCAACCAGAACCCCCCGTCTAGGTGAAAGCCCGGGAGCGGAATCGATCTGGGGCATTCCAGCACCAACATATCCAACCTTGCCAGCCTCTCCAGAGATCAACCAGAACCCCCCGTCTAGGTGAAAGCCCGGGAGCGGAATCGATCTGGGGCATTCCAGCACCAACATATCCAACCTTGCCAGCCTCTCCAGAGATCAACCAGAACCCCCCGTCTAGGTGAAAGCCCGGGAGCGGAATCGATCTGGGGCATTCCAGCACCAACATATCCAACCTTGGCACAGCAGCAGTCAGAAACACAACAAACGAAAGTAAGATATTGATTGAATGACATAATAAAGTTTTTAAGGGTAGAATCGTTTCAAATCATCCCCACTTCGAGCTCGGTCAAGGGGTATCCCTTCCACATCCCGGAGGTGATACCCCCCGACTTGAGCACCTCGCTTACGATATATGGGCCTTCCCAGTTGGGGTTAAGCTTACCCACTGTGGCCCCTCTGCCGGCCGCATCGACCTTCTTCAGGACTAGGTCCCCCTTCTGAAAGTGTTTGACCCGGATATGTTTGTCAAAATATCGAGCCATCCGCCTCTTGACCTCTTCCTGCCTGATGGTGGCCAAGTCTCGGAGTTCTTCCACCAGGTCCAGGGATAGCCTCTGCTCGGCACTGTTACCCTCTAGCCACTCTTCATCCCCCTCGCATGCAGCGGTCGCCCGGGGGGTCTTCACCTCGAACTCTATGGGGAGAACGGCCTCGGACCCGTGGGAGAGCTTGAATGGAGTCTCCCCGGTGGCGGTGTTCGGAGTAGTCCTCATGGCCCAGAGGACGGAGGGTAGTTGTTCCACCCAACTTCCTCGTAGGTTTTCCACTTTCTTTTTTAGCAGGTTGACGATTATCTTATTTGCCGCCTCCACTTGCCCATTGCTCCTCGGGTGGTGGACTGAGGCAAACCTGAGGTCGATGCCGAGCTGAGTGCAAAAGCCGACGAACTCTTCACTCGCGAACTGTGGCCCATTGTCCGTCACTATGGCTAGAGGGAGTCCATGTCTGCAGATTATTTCAACCCACACAAAATTCCTTACAACCTGAGAGGTCACCTTAGCTAGCGCCTTCGCCTCTACCCACTTGGAGAAGTAGTCGATCATGACTAGCAGGAACTTCCTCTGACCGCTGGCTTGGGGAAAGGGGCCGACCAGGTCTAACCCCCATATGGCGAAAGGCCAGGGAGCCGTGATGGACCGGAGCCTCTGAGCGGGGAGGAGCTGGAGCGGAGCATAGAGTTGGCACTTCTGACACTTTCTTGTGAACTCTGCTGCATCCTTGCTGAGAGTGGGCCAGAAGTAGCCTTGTCTCAACACCCTCCCTTCCAGGGTCCGACTCCCGGAGTGACTGCCGCACTCCCCGGAGTGAATTTCTTCCAGGACCCTCGGGACCTCTTCCTCGGAGACACAACGAGCCAGAAGTCCTGAGAGAGTCTTTCTATATAGCCCCCCTGCATGCAAAGAGTAATAGGCGGACTTATACCTGAAGCGCCTCTTGTCCACATCCTCTCCAGGGAACTGTCCGGAGGATAGGAAGGTGATGAATGGATCCATCCACGAGGCCTGCTGATCCACTTCCATCGACTCTCCCTCCTCGATGGAGGGCCGGAAGAGTTCCGAAGTCGTTCCCCCCGCTCGAGGACCGAACTTGGCTAGGAGGTCCGCCTGGGTGCTCTCCTCCCTCGGCACGTGTTTGATTGAGAAGGTGCGGAACTGCCCGATGACTCCCTTAACCTTCTCCAGGTATAGTAGGAGGGTTGGATCCTTTGCTTCAAACTCGCCTTTGATCTGGCATGCCACCACCATGGAGTCTGTGGAGACCTCCACGTCCTGCACACCCAGTTCCCGGGCCAGCCGAAGGCCCGCTATCACTGCTTCGTACTCCGCCTGGTTGTTGGTAATTGGAAAATGGATGTTTAAGGCTTGCTCAATCCGAGTCCCCTGAGGACTCACTAGGACTATTCCCCCCCCGAAGGAGTGTTTTCCCGACGCTCCGTCCACCAACATCTTCCATGCTTCCGGGGAAGGTGGCTCGTGCTCCTCCACTTCGGCCGCGTAGTCGGCCATGAAGTCTGCCACTGCTTGAGCCCTGATGGATGTCCTGGGTACGAAGGTGATATTGAACTCGCTTAATTCCACGGACCACTTTGCCAACCTTCCTGAGTGTTCCACCCCTTCCATGATTTTGCGGAGCGGATGGTCGGTCACCACTTTTATTGAATGGGCTTGAAAGTAAGGCCGGAGCCTCCGGGCCGATACCACCAAGGCGAAGGCTAACTTTTCTAGGATTGGGTATCGGAGTTCCGCCTTCTTCAGCACTCGACTAACATAGTAGATTGGGAACTGTTTCTTCCCCTCCTCTCGGATTAGCACGGAACTTACTGCCTCGGATCCTACCCCTAGGTATAGAGATAGGTCCTCTCCTGGTCTCGGTCCCTGGAGTAGAGGGGTTTGAGTGAGCTGTTCTTTCAGGGCTTGGAAGGCCCTCTCGCACTCCGGGGTCCATTCGAACTTCTTGTTTCCCCGCAGTACTTTGAAAAAAGGTGCACATTTTTCTCCCGCCCTGGAGAGGAATCTACTGAGCCCAGCCAATTTTCCTGTGAGGCTCTGGACCTCCTTCGGGTTCATCGGCGACTCTAACTCCATCACCGCTTTAACTTTGTCCGGGTTGGGCTCCACTCCCGTGGGGGTGAGCAAATGGCCCAGGAACTTCCCTCGGCTTGCCCCGAAGACACACTTCAAGGGATTGAGCTTCATCTTGTACCGCCGCAGGGTCCCGAATGTCTCTTCGAGGTCTCGGAGGTGGGTCCCGAGGTCTCGGCTCTTAACCATGAGGTCGTCGACATAGACCTCTAAATTTCTTCCTTTCTGTTCGCGGAAGACCCTATCCATAATCCTTTGGTATGTTTCCCCTGCGTTCTTGAGCCCGAAGGGCATCATCTTATAGCAATAACATCCATCCCCCGTGATGAAGGAAACGTCCTTAATGTCCGAGGGATGCATGCGGATTTGATGGTAACCTGAAAAAGCATCTAAGAAGGACATTACAGTAAAACCGACGGCTGAGTCAACCAGCGCGTCGATTCTGGGCAAGGGGTAGCAATCTTTCGGGCATGCTTTATTAAGAAGTGAAAAATCGATACACATACGCCACTTACCTCCACCCTTCTTTACCATAACGACGTTGGAGACCCAGCCTGGATACTGGATCTCCGATACAAATCCGGCCTGCAGGAGTTTGCCCACCTCCTCGCGGATGGGCCCTTCTAGCTTGTCTGCGACGGCTCTCCTCTTCTGGCGGATGGGACGGGCACCGGGGTCGAGGTTGAGGCGATGGCACGCCACATCTGCATCGATCCCGGGCATTTCGGCGGCGCTCCAAGCGAAGACGTCCACGTTCTGTTGCACGCAAGCTAGAATCTCCGCTTGATCTCCTGGGCTGAGTCCTCCGCTGACCCGGACTTTTTCCACCACCCCCAGCCGGGTGACGACCTCGAGCTCCACGACCTCGTCCACGGCCTCCAACCGGGACGGCTCCCCCCAAGCCTTCTCTTCCTCGGCACAAGCGGGAGCTTGAGTCTCTTCCTTGACTTCCTTCCCTACCACCATCAGCTCTCCCGTCCTTCTCTCTCGGGCCTTCTTCTCTTCTCCCTTTCTCTCCGCCCGGGGTACCTCAGCTACCCCTTCCTGGACATGAACTTCACCTCCCTTCTTCTCTTCAGCCACCTCCAGACCTCCGGCTTCGGCTACCTCCTCCATCACCTTATCCCACTCCTCGGCTTCTCCCATCCAGGAGATGGTGTTGACGGCCGTCACGTAGCACTGTCTTGCTACCTTGGGATCCCCCCTGACCCGCACCTGGACCCCTCCGTCGTTGAATTTGAGGCACTGATGAAAAGTGGAGGGGACGCAACGGAACGCGCTGATGAGTGGCCGTCCGAAGATGGCGCTGTAACTGCTCGGGGCGTCCACTATGACAAAGCGACAGTTCCGAGACTGCCCACCCAGGGTCACATGGAGCCCTACCCCTCCTTCTACTTCCTTCCTCTCTCCCGAAAATCCGAACAGAGGGCCATCCGAGGCCAACACCCTTCTGGGCTCCACCTCCATCTTGTCGAATGCCTTCTTGAAGATGACATTGACCGAACTCCCATTGTCCACTAGGATCCGGGAGACGGTGAAGTTCTCGATCGCCGTCTGGATGACCAGCGCGTCGCAGAACGGGTCTTCGTAGCTCGGCATGTCCCTTTGGGTGAAAATAATTTTCTCGGTCGGGGGTGGAGCGGTGGATGTTGACGCCACGCTCCGGCGGTAGATGGTATGGAGACTAGCCTTGCGGGTCGCCTCCACCCCTACCCCCCCATGGATCACTCCGATCCCTCCTCTGTTCCCCAGATCTGCTCTGTCCTCACATCTTTCATCCTCCTCCCGAGGTTCCACCTCTACGATCCTTAACGGCTGCTGCGGTGGTGGTGCGGGTGCTCGGCCCCTCTTCACCTCCAGGAACTCCGGACAGGTGTCCGTGGAGTGGCCTTCCACATCGTGGAAGATGCAATAGGGCACCGCCGCTTCCCTTGCCCCGGTCTCTGCTATCCTGTTCCTTCTTCTCCTAGCGGCCGCCGCCTCCGCTTCTCCTCTTCCCCTTCCTCTTCCCCGGCCAATTGCCATGGCCTGTTGAGGTGGGGGAGGCAACTGCATCGGGCCTTGCCTCCACCCCAACTGGGGGGGTCTCCATTGTCCCTCGAAACGGTTACCCCTTCCTGGGCCATAACCCCTTCCTTGCCCCTGCACTCCTCCACCCTGCGGCCTCCATCCCCCCTCCGGGGCCCGGGGCTCTTCTCTTCTTCTGACCTCTTGCTGCCTCACCTCCGGCTCACCGAGCTTGGCCAGCCTCTTGGTGAGCTCTGGGTTGGCTTCTTCGCTTGCTACTTCCTCCGCCACCCTCTCCATCAGCTCCTCATAGGAGACGGGGGCCTTTCTTTTCAATGCCATCTTGAAGAAGCTTTCCTTCAACCCGACCGTGAAGGCGAGTTGAAGTGCAAATCCGGGCACCTCCTGAGTGAGCTGCACTTCCTCCTGGAACCGATCCGTGTACTGAGCCAACGTCTCCCTGGACTCCTGCTTCACCGCGAAGAGGGAATCAGCGTCCTTCTTCCTCCTCTTTGAAGTTGAAAATCTCAACAAGAAACTACGGCGCAGGTCCTCCAACGCGTAGATGGAGCCTGCCGGAAGCGAATGAAACCAGTCCCTGGCCTTCTCCTTGAGAGTGACGGCGAAGAGCCGACACTTGAAGGCATCGGACATCGGCCTGATGGAGACCGAGTCCTCGAAAGACTGCAGATGCTGAACTGGGTCATCTCTGCCATTGTAGTACACTCTATCCCATTCTCCGAATCCTGCCGGAACGGGCGCAGACAACACTAATTCGCAGAAGGGGCTTCCCCCTCCTACCATCTTCTCTCGCTCGGCTCGCGGACCCAGCTCGCTCGCCAAGCTTGGGATCGCACTCGCGAGGGCGACGCTCGCCTGAACCACCCCAGCTGTCGTCGCGTTTTCCTGGCGTGCGCTCGCCTGTGTCGTGCTCGCTGGGGCAGAGCTCGTCGGCACCGAATTCTCCGGCGCGGAGCTCGCTAACACCGGGCTCGCCGGACTGGCGAACAACACTCGCCCTTCCCTGTCATGTCCTGGTTCAATGGCAACTTCTTTTCCAGCCCTTCCTCCTGGTGCCCTCTCGCCGACTGCTGTTGGGGGAGTGGTCGCCTGAGGTGCCGGGGTCGCGAATTCACTCCGCAGAGCCGTGACCGTGAACCCCAAGGTGTCGAGCACCTCCTTCCTGAAGTCCGCGAACATCCTAGCCATGGCCTCCTGAGGGGTCTCGCCGAACTCCTCGCCCTGCTCTTCGTCTCCAGCCATAACTCTTCTCTGGGACTTTCTTGAACCAGCCGCGCTCCACGCTCACCGCACCAAAATGTTGAAACCGATTTCTCGGTCTCGAGTGGAGCTCGGGGCCCTCACCGAGATGAGGGGCAGCTAGCCCTTACCGGTCCCTCGGGAGAGGTAAGGTTGACGACTCGAGCAAAGAACGAAGACCCTAGTCTCAGCGAGGAGGTCCCTCCACTAACCCGGAAGATCGTTGAGCGCTTCCCCTCCCAAGCCAAAGCTAAGACTCGGGCATCTTGGAGAGCTAGAGAGCCCAAGCCAAAGCGACCTAGGGAGAGAAAAGCTCAGATAAAGAACCGTCCTCTTCCAAGGTGCCCTTTGAGGTCTATTTATAGATTTCAGTTTTGTGGTCTGTCAATAGCCAAATCCCGCTGTCCAATCTTACTATCCGCACACCGGATTGGTCTGCTAACAGCCAAACTCCGCTGTTTAGAGAGGCTAGGTGCAGACCACCGGGGGCCTCTTGGTAAAAATCCCTTCCTGGACCTCTACGGGGCGAGCCAGCCCGCTTCGCGACCTCCCTCGCGAGTGGAGCTCGCGAGCCTCTGGGTCGGTGAACTCCAGAGGTATTATCAACTCTCACTCGAGGCGGGCTCGCCTAGCGGACCCCTTCCTCGGATGGTTGGGCTCGCTCCTAGCGACCCGGCCAAGCCGACTGCCCTCGCGAGCGGAGCTCGTGAAACCCCCGGGTCGGCGAACCCCAGGATGGCTAACTGCACCCCAAAATGGCTAACTGTACCCCAAGAGGTTCCGGGCTCGCCTGGCGAGCTTCCTCCTTAACCGGTCGGGCTCGCATACACTGCCCTCGCGAGCCTCTGGGTCGGCGAACCCCAGGATGGCTATCCGCACCCCAAAATGGCTAACTGTACCCCAAGAGGTTCCGGGCTCGCCTGGCGAGCTTCCTCCTTAACCGGTCGGGCTCGCATACACTGCCCTCGCGAGCCTCTGGGTCGGCGAACCCCAGGATGGCTATCCGCACCCCAAAATGGCTAACTGTACCCCAAAATGGCCTTCCTCGCGAGTGGAGCTCGCGAGCCTGCGCCACCTCGGCGAGCTTCAAGGAAGCTGGTTAACTCCCCTCCGCTGGGCTCGCTCGCCTGCGCAGTCTCTTGCTCTTCCTTGACCTACCTCGCCGGAGATCAGGGTTCGCCCCTCTGGGCTCGCCTCCTTGAGCGCGAGTGGCGAACATCGGGGTTGTACAGAAATCATCAGTAAATGTAACGAAGTAGAAATACCCACCCCTAGCCATAGAACTCATGGGTACGCATACATCACTATGTACTATACCCAAAAGATCATCAGCCCTCTCAGTATAACCAGTGAAAGGGGCTTTAGTCATCTTGCCTAATAAACAAGACTCGCATCGCTCAAATGATTCATAATCAAATGAGTCCAATAGTCCATCTTTATGGAGCTTGGATATGCGCTTCTCGTTTATATGGCCCAAACGACAATGCCAGAGATATGTAGGATTTGAGTCATTTGTTCTTAGTCTTTTATTATTATCTACATTATAGATCGGATGGTCCAGGTTCAAAACATACAGACCATTAAACAATTGAGCTACATCATAACAAACATCATTCTTAAATATAGAACAACAATTGTTCTTAATTATAAAAGAAAATCTAATCATGTCTAAGCATGAAATGGATATAATATTTCTAGTTATGGCCGGAACAAAATAACAATTAATAAGTTCTATTACAAGCCCACTGGGCAAAGAAAGACGGTAAACCCCTACGGCTACAGCAGCAACTCTTGCTCCATTGCCGACGCGCAGGTCCACCTCTCCTTTACTCAGCAATCTCCTCCTTCCCAGTTCCTGCACATTTGTACAAATGTGAGAACCACATCCGGTATCCAATACCCAAGATGAAGGAACAAAAAGGTTTATCTCTATAACGTAAATATTCGAAGCGGAAGTCATACCTCCCTTCATTTTCTGCAGACCCTCAATGTACGAAGGACAATTCCTCCTCCAATGACCAGCCTTGCCACAGTGGTGGCATTTCCCTTCTTTCACGGTGCTCGTCCTTTTCAGCGCAGAAGATTTGGGCTCAAGATGTGACTTAGGTCCCACCTTCGTCTTCTTGAAGCCCTTGGCCTTACCCTTGCCTTTATGTACCATCAATATGGGACTAGCATGCTTGGCCTTCTTCATGTTTATCTCGGCAGTTCGCAACATGCCTAGGAGCTCGGGCAGTGTCTTGTCTATTTCATTCATGTTGTAGTTCAAGACGAACTACTCATAACTATCCGGCAACGATTGCAGGATAAGATCTGTGGCCAACTCTTGACCCAGAGGAAACCCAGTCTCTCCAGGTTCTCTATATACCCAATCATCTTGAGTACGTGAGTACCAACCGAGTCTCGAGCTCCCATTTTGCACTGAAATAATGCCTTCGTGACATCGAACCTCTCTTGACGAGCTTGCCCTTGAAACATTTTCTTTAGGTGCTCGTCAATCTCCTTGCACCCCATGTTCTTGTGTTGCTTCTGAAGCTCAGAGTTCATGGTGGCAAGCATAAGGCACTCAACGTCTAAGGTGTCATCGGCATACTTCTTATAAGCATCCTTATCAACACGGGATGAGTTCCCGGTCGGCACCTCGGGGGCTTCTTCTTCCAAGACGTAGAGCTTTCGCTCTTGCCTGAGAACAATTCTCAGGTTCCTGTACCAGTCCATGTAGTTCGTCCCACTTAGCTTGTCCTTCTCAAGGATAGCTCTCAGGGACAAGGTGGAATGTGAACCACTTGCCATGGAATTCTACAAGAATTCATGCAGAATTTAATCAGTACCAAAATTTCAAAATACAATTTATTTTAATTTGGACTTCAATTAAATACTCCCACTATTTTATTCAAACTGATAGCCCTCACTATCAATTCGGAGAGTTCATGCGAGCTACTCTCTTAGTGGACAAGACCCGTATTTCACCAACACCACGAGTCCGCTTTGGCGTTCCTCTCATAATGCAGTTATTTAGGTAGACAACATTTGTCAATTGCATCACTATGCAACTCTTGTATGGTTGGTGAATAACTCTTTATTCGCATCCATCATATGGAGCATGCCAACCCTATGCCTCTAGGCACTCAACCTTTGAGGTCACCTAGTTAAGTTTGACCCGATGTCGACAGTGGGATATCACAATTATCCGCTTGCACTCTTACCAAGATAGATTAATGCACCTTGCTTTGGCAAGCCCACACTTCATCGATCGAGGCAGGAAGAGTGTCATCCATCGGAAGGCATCCAAACACTTAATATTCGATGAAGGGATTTTTTTAATAATAGGTTAACACTTAACCATGATCAACATTTGATCAATGTGCACATCCACAGAAAAACAAGCTTTCTAAAAATCCACATGCATCCCTTATGTGCACAACATAAGACTATCAACCTTTGATAGACGAAAGGGCTAAATATGGACATTTAGAACTCTTCCAAATCTTCAGATTTACATGCATTGGACAAAGGCAAAGACAACTCGACTTAAAGCAGTAGACAAGCTCATCTCTCATTGTTGGATTCAAAATCCAAAACAATACAAGGGTTCATTAACCACTTGAGGGACGGTTACTGCTAAGGAGACAACAATTTCTAACAATTAGAAATTACCACAAAATCCCAGACGTTCCTGGCGGGGTTCCAAGGGGCCGCGCCCCTGGCGGGGTCTTAGGGGCAGAGCCCCTAACGTAGTCCAAGGGGGAGCGCCCCTGGCGGTGGTTCCAGGAAGAAATCTTGACATTTAGAACGCTTCCAAATACTTAGATTTGCACGTACTGGAATAACCTAACTTCTGAAACAACATTCATGACCGTAACCTGCCTCTGATACCACTGTTGGGTTTTCTACAGCCATACATCATATGTAGGCGCAGTGGAAATAAAGAGAACAACCCAAAAGAGTTTGGATCGGGCCATGAACATTGAATCAAGAAGTTAATCAAAACTACTAGGTATGAAAATTACCTTTGCGGGACTGGATCAAATCCAACCTAGATGCTCTAAGAGAAATCCAAAATATGCTTTGAGTTCTTCAAGGATCGAAATAGATTGATCCCTCTACAGAAGTCCACACAAGCGATGAAGAGCCCTAGCTTCTTGTCGCACAAGAACTAGGTCGGAGAAGGAAGCTCCCAACATCCTCACGGACTGCTAGGTCCGATCCAGAGGAGGCGACGACCGGCGGCGGCGACTAGCGGCGGCGGAACGTCGATCGGCGGACGGAATGAGAACAGCCGGAACACTTCCGTCGTCTGTTCTCTCGCGAAAAGGCTTGATCTGAAAACCGTCGTTATCGAAGCCCTAATCACGTCCTTTTATACGCAAGGCATAAAATAGGCTATCCGCAGACCAAGGAAAAAAACTGTCCAGATTGAATTCGCAGAATTCGACTAATCACATTAACCGAATTTGACTAATTACATTAACCGAATCCGGCGAAACCATTTCGACGAATTCGACTATATAAATTCGGCTGTATAAATTCGGCGAAACCCTTTCGTCGAATTTGCCATAAGCCGAATTCGGTTAATCCCATTAGCCGAATTCGTCTAAACCATTTAGTCGAATTCGGTTAATTCCTTTAGCCGAATTACCTAATGTAAATCCGTTCGTTTAAACACATTAAATGATTTCCCTCTTGAGACATTCTCAACTTGATTCCAAGCAGTCACAGGATTGGTCCTCCACTCATATCCAATATGAGTAAGGCCAACACAATACTTTCTCCAATTTCTCCAAACGCTTTTATGTGCGACCCTATAGGCTCATATTACGTTGGCAGCAAGACTAACTGTTGATTGCTTTGAGATCACCTCAGAAACTCCAACAAGCTTTACAACATCAACAATCCACTAGAGTCTTCTCTCAGAATATTGACAGAGAAGAACTTCATAACCTTTCTTTACCTCATCTTGTACAGGGTTATAACTCCCTTCAAAAGTTAACCCATTGGTGGCAGGGCACCTGATCAAAAACAAGTGGTTTGGTTAGAGCACCTGATCAAAAGCTCACTTGGTGTGTGGACACCTGATCAAAAACCCCTTGGTGATAGGGCACCTGATCAAAAACCTAGTGGATCCTACCAAGTGTGGTAGAAGAGTAGACGTACCCAGGATTATTGGGGAACTACTATAAAGATCCTTGTGTCCTTTGTGTTGTGATTTTCTGTGTACTGTGATGTGTGCTCTCTTTGTGTTTGTTTTTATTACTCACTCAATACACATACATATATCACTATTTTAATTTCGCTATAAAATTAAGTGAAAAAGTTTTTAATACTTTATTCACCCCCCCCCCCTCCCCCCGCTAGAGTAAATCTAAGATCTAACCTCACTTTCACCTTCAATATCTTCAACCTGACCATGTACACCAACTACATGCCACTTCCACTTGGTAGGCCCTAAATATCCAAACTTCACATTTTTACTATACGCAGACCAAACTAACTATATGAAGCTTATAAGTGGAGGTACTCCAAATATTGATCCAACTTACTCAAGATATTTACTGGAGGTCTATCATGATGTTTCAAAACTAAATCCAGAGAATCATATTTTTCCTTAATTATTTGCATTTATTATCATTTCTCCAATATTTGCCAAGTATGAATATGAGCATGAAGTATAAGGTATTCTTATGATATGGCTCCCATAAAATTAAGATAAATCTATCATGCCAAAATAACAGTAAGTACAGTGTGTCACAATTTTACAATCAAGAATTGTCTTCTATTTATAATATTGACTATTTAACCAAAATTAGAAATTAAAGAAGCAAGCACCAACATTATTTGTCCAACAATTATGGGAACATTACCAGACATTTATATTGATCAGAAAAGTTCTCAAGCCAAAATTTAGAATTTATAAAGGCATATTAACCACTTAAATAAATATTCCAAAGTAATCATAATATGTGCATGTTGTGAGATAGCCTACTGATAACAACCTCCAAAACTTATATAAATATTTAGAGAGATTGCTAGTGCTCTGAAATGTCCTATCACCAAGTTGCACATTTTTTCAGAAAGTTTTGGACCCTTAATTATATTTCTTAAGATTATGGTAAAATAAGTGCCTTGTGAATGAAGTGCTGGTTAAATCACCTAATTAATTACACAAAAATTACCATAGGTCCATCATTTGATTATAAAGGCACAACCAAGGTTTCATCACCATCCAAGGTCATTTGAACATGTAAATATCTCTTATAAGAAGTTCCCTGAAGGGGTTATGGCCTAATTTAGGGGAAATAAGTACTCCTAAAATTCTCTCAAAATTCCCTAGGGCATAAATACATCCTATGAACATATCTCCTAGGTTCCATGCCCATTCTATAGCTTTTGACCACATGTCCTTCACGATGCTCTATATGCACCCCAAGGGGTAAGAATAGGGTTCTAAGGCATGCCCACCTCCACACCACCCCTAACCACTCATGGGGATGTTTTGAGTGACCCTAAACTAGTGGCCAAGGTTTCACCTCTTGGTGAGGAGATTTGACCACAATATCCCAAGATAAACACCATGCCCTAATTTTGACCTAATAAGACCCAACTTTGGTTAACCAATTTCCAAACTAAATCAGTCCCAATTGGACTGAGATTTTTACGAGGGTTAGGTGATAACCCTAAGAAGTACCCACCAAAATTTGTAGGGCATTGGAGGTCATTTGACCTAATAATTAAATAATAATTAATTTATGAAATTATTACAAAAACCTTAGAAAAAGGATCTCCTAAAATTCCCATCTTTGGGTATGATGTGTGGGTAAGTGTAAATAGCTTATGTTTTAAATTTCAGGGCCATACCATTTACCAGTAGAAAGATATTCAAGAATTTGTGATTGCCCTACCCTAGGGACCAGTCCTAGTAAAATGACTCCTCAAGGGGAGATATTGCCCCTATTGACCTGAAATAAATTTTCACTTAAACAAGACACCAAGGGCTACAACATTTATGTTGGGCACTTTTTCATTTGAGGGGTTCTAGTATTCCTAATAATTAAAATAAAATACAAGTCTCTGCGTTCGATGAAATCCGATCTGCGTTCGACGAACGTCGTGTTCAGTTCGACGAAATCAGTTCTCCAGCCAATTCAGCAGATTATATCTCAGTTCGACAAACTCCAGATTTAGTTCGACGAATTAATTTAGTTCGACGAATTAATTCTGTTCGACGAACTCCGGATTATGTTCGACGAACTCAACTATCAGTTCGACGAACTCCAAAGTGTGTTCGACAAATGAATTCCGTTCGACGAACTCCAAATTCAGTTCGACGAACTCAACCTATAGCTCGACAAATTTCTTCTACTCAGATCGACGAATTAATGAAATAACGTTATAACAAAATCATTTAAATCTGCGAATAGCTGATCACGGCAGATCCGATGGCTTATAGTCATCATCCCCGAGTGATGGACGGTGCGCGACAGCCCATCCTGGGCTTCTTTGCGGGATGATTTCCCAGCCACATGTGCCTCTTCCCATCCAGCCAATGCCACCACCACCTCCGTTGAGGTGGTGGCCGGCGATAGGTGGTGGTTGGCCGGCCGGAGGTGGTCAGAATCGGGGTTTGGAGGAGGGGAAAGAGAGCTCGAATCGAGCCCTTTTGGAAGCACGATCTGAGCCCAATTGATCTCGGATCAAGCCCCAAATTATCATAAGATCTAGCACTAAGGGAGAGGAGGCGGATCGGACATGTGTGGGGGTTTGGTGGGGCGAATTTCGATGAGTCGCCATGGCCGGAGGTGGAGCTTTCGGCGCCATGTCGATCCTAGCTTTTGGTGCTCGATTTCTTTGGGGAAGGTGGCGAAACTCGTCCTCTTCATCCACTGAAGGTGTTATAAGGTTCAATTGGGGGAGGGGTAGAGCCAAATCATCAATCACCATCATCACCATTAATGGTGAATTTCGGCCAACTGAATTCCTCTTGATTCTTCCCCCATGTGAGCAGGAAAACCCCCAAACTTCTTGTAATAGCCAGAGGAGATGAATCCCCATCAATTGGGAGATCAATTGGCCTCCCTTGGCCATGAATGCCATTAATCCTCCTTTTCTCTCTCTTCAAATTGGGGGAAACTCCCAATTTCTCTCTCCTAGTCACCCCTCCAGAAATTGGATGGCATTCCATGTAATTTCATGCCTCGTGAGACTAGAGTGTCACTTCAATTGGGCCAAGCCCAAGTGGATTGAGCTTGAGTAAGCCTTTTCCCCTCTTTTTATGCAAGGTTGACCAAGTGTTGACTTGAGGTGTTGACTTGGTCAACTGATGGGTTGACTGGTCTGAATGGTGTGTCTTGAGTCCCTTGACATCACCCAAAGTTGGTCGAGTCATGGTGGAGGTTAATTGACCCTAATTAGGCTATTTTGACCAATTTGGGGTTAGTGTTGACTTTGGTCAATTTGGCCTCATTGGTTGACCCCAATGGGTCCTTGGTGCTCTAAGAGGTACCCTAAAGGGTTAGGTATGCTATGGTGAAGTCAAAGGGTCAAGGTGAGGCCCTTAAGTCCAACCCTATGCTTGTTAACTAGAAATTGCTATTTGCAGATCACTGTGGTTTCCTTCTTCCTGGCTAAGGCCAAGTGGTCTCTTCAAGCTTCCTAGGGTTTTGTCATGACTTAGTCATGACAAAACCACTCTTGGGGTATAGTTGTTTGGGGGATGTTACAAATCCCATTAAACAAAAAAATAATTTCGTCCTCGAAATTCAGGCTAGGCTCGCGGGGTTTTCACCGAGAGTGACTGGACGTAACATCCCCTAAGAATTGAAGTTATTTCTGACTCGAAGAGCACCGACTATCTCTGCCATACTAGTTCTAGTGGCTCTCAGGTGAATCGATCGGAGGCTACCGATCCATCTATAGTAGAAATTTGTTGCTCCAGCCGTAGTAGAGCTCTCCTAAAGGAGGAGACATGGAAGACGTCGTGTAATCCCGCTAACTCCGGTAGCAACTCCAGTCTATAAGCCAACGGGATGATCCACTCCAGGATCCCGTAGAGCCCCATCTATCTCAGACTGAGCTTCTTTTGCCTGCGAACTCGCAAGACTCCCTGCATCGGACGTATCTTCCGGAATACCCGGTCTCCAACCCGGAACTCTACTTGAAGATACCACGCATTATAATACCTAACCTGGAAGCTCTGGTCCCCAACATCCTAACTAAAATCAGTCGCACCTGGGTATCTATGTCCTCCATAAATTTCGAGCCGAGTGCCTCGGGATCCTCATCCTGGATCCAAGATAGTGGAGTCCTGCGCCTCCGTCCCTCTAAGGGTGGAAAGTCGTGCTGACGTCAACTAAGAGCCCAGATAAGCCTGGACTGATCTTTACTTTTTGGATGTACACCGTCCATCCTGATTCGACACGATCGTCCTGGTCACGCTACGATAACGGACAAACTGCTCAACAAATCCCACCAAACACCAACGGGTGCGTCCTTCCAGCCCAGGGTGACCCTAGCTACCTTGGTCAGTTTATCCTCGATGTTCCAAACAAACTTATGCCCGGAGTGGGGATGTGGTAATCTGTGTATGAAATCCATAATTATGTCCTCGAACTCCACTCTAACACGAGCAGTGACTGTGGTAGTTCTCCAAAGACTTTTGCACTTAGACTTCACCGTGCATCACAAAACTTATGACATCTTTCTTCATTCCAGGGAAATACGTGTTCCGGAATACACCATTTTTCCGGTGACTATATTCCTCATTTATGTGGGTAGGCATCGACTCTATAAAAACTTCTCTACACAATCAGCTTCTTATTCCTACGAGTACGCCTAAGTCATTAACCAAATCAACTTTATGATTTTATTCAATTTTTATCATTTAATGGGACTGATCGCATCATCAAGCGTCCCAATTATCCTCAGAATTTAAGGGGGTGTACACATGGATCTTATGAACATGTGTTAACCAACCAACACTAGTATCAATGTTTATAAGATGACTCCCAATCACTTTCTATGTGGAGTTTGATTCATAAGGTATACGAGTAAAATTCTTTTGAAACCCTAAGATTTTCACAAGTCAATTTCATCATGGAAATATCATCATGTTTATTTCACAAATTCCTATCGCTACCACATATGCTAGTCTTGATCACTTTCGAATGGTCCAAAGTAAGATAAACTTAGATCGTTCTTATCATAGTAAACTCAAACACAATATTCTAATTCCAATAAGTTATCGTCTAAGATCACTGGTTATCCGTCCTCATAGCTCCCAAGGAATAAGGGATATTATTATAGTTAAAATCTTCTACCATGATAGTGTGTGATTTATAACGAATCATAAGTTAATCATTCTGAAAGCCCCAAACTACCAGAACTTTCAAATATAACTAAAGCTTGCACGACCTAATTTCAGTTCCCAACTTCCAGAAAGGCATCTGCATCCCTAAGTGACTAAACCTAGCAACTTTACATTTCTAATGCTTCAACTAAGGTCAATTCGTTGCTCGATCTACGATGTCCTTTTATTGTCCTGGTAATACTTCAGATCATTATTCCAGACCTACTGTTACACCATCTCATCTTTGTCTGCGTAACGTTGAATAAGATCGACCTCAAAATCACTATGTTTACGACGCAACATCTTCTAAATTAGAACCAAAGGAAACCCAAGTCAGTAACTAATTTGCCCAATAAACAAAAGGTAAGCCCCAATAAACAAATGATAAGCCCCAATAAACAAAAGATAAGCTACTATCTATTTTGGGATAAGTATCTTTGATATCGCCATGTTATATTCGTCCCAAGTATGCAAACAATCCTTAGGGCACACAACCTTAGACCTGGGGTTCTATCTTGAGACTTGTTAGTATACTCCATAATTTAGACTCTTCAAGGTACCCTTTTCGACAACCTTATCAAGGTCAACATGTGAACCAATCTCAAACGGGTCCCTTCTAAACATGAATTCTTATCCGACTCTTGGTGTTTGTCGTGGTGGTTGTCTCAATATAAACATGTCACCGGTATAGGGGTTAGATCTACGAGTCCCCTACCATTATGCTTATGTGTCAATCTCTCTTTCTCTAGCATCTTTGGGGTATCCTCGTACCTTCACCAAAGTTATACCTACGGTCTATTTCAGACTAGGGCATGGTATAAATTGTCATGGCAAGTCAGGTGTCCTAGTGGGGTTTAGTCTAACTCATTAATTAAAGGATTATCTACAGAGATCTTTGTAGACGGATGTATTCCCTGCTGGGGGCAGGGTTCGTCGCAGGCTACAAAAGAAAACTTGTTAAAAGGTTCAGTTAAACGTGGACTATTTCATGTGATTTCCCCATATGGGCACACCATTGCTTCCGCTGCTTAGTTTGTCCTCAAACTAAACTCGCGCGGGGTGGCCCAGGGTTTGTGGACTTCTTTTCTTCGGATCGTGGTTTGCTCTGATACCACTTTGTAAGACCCCTTTTTTTTCTTTTGAAATCCCGGGTCTTATGCCAGAACCGCCGCTTTGCGGTGACACCATCACTCGGGAAGTTCGCCACTACAAAATGCCGATCCTGCCGGCCATATCGATCACAGAAGAAGAAAAGTATAAACGAACAAATAGAAGTTCAAGTCCACAAATCACATGCAATATATAATAAATGTCCACATGGTATAACTGAAATAACAATGTTACAATAATAAAGGGCACATGCCCTGTACATCATGTCCTCACTACAAGATCACTCGCGGAAGCTAACTACTAATCACTCACTAATCCTGAAACTTGTGCTCATGTACTAGACTGGCCCGCCTCCTGATGAGTCCCAATTATATACACATTTTTGGACTCATCCGGGCCGATTATTTAGTCAAAGCACTACACTTTAGACATGTTTTCGTTCATATTTGATAGCCGTCTATTATTCCACGCTAAGTGCACTTCTAGGCCCATTTTTGTGTATTTTCATGTTTATCATTCTTACTGTCTTTCATGCTGTGTTATGTGCCACTTTCAGTGGTTTTGATTAGTGTTTATGATGGAACAGGGGTCGTTCAGGTGTTCCCGGTACAAATCTGTACAGGAACACTGTGCACGATCACTGGTTCTATTGCGCACGACCACTGATCGTGCGCCACCGACTATGCGCGTTCATTTGCGGCCCAAAATAGCATTCTGAATTTGGTCATGCGTTTTTACGCACGGTCGTGCGTTTGGTCGTGCGCTTTATTATTTTCTGTAAAGTTGTCTTGCAGGTTTTCGGCCATAGCGCGCACGACCACCAACTTCTAGTGCGCACGACCACCGGTCGTGCACCACTGATCGTGCGCCCTGTTTTCTATAAATACGCAGTCCGCGAAATTAGGTTGGACGACATTCCAGCTCCGCCATTTTTTAGCCCTGTTCGCCTCTTCCTCCCCCTGCATCATCTTCCACCACCAGGAGGTGCTCCGGGAATGAGCCCGGAGATCACCTCAGCCATCTCCGTCATCCACAAGCTTCAAAAGGAGGGATATCTGCCCAGATTTCATCGTCAAGCTTGGGAGCCATGTATTGAAGCCGAGCGGATAGTGACATGAAGAAGACGGGTCCATTGGGAAGTAGTGACAGCCCTCCTCTACCCCGGAAGTAGTTGCAGACCGAGCTTGGACGCGGATTGACAGCCTTGCGATTCCAACCTTGAATCCCAACGAGCCTTCAGATTCGGTCGATTTCTTACTCTCTTTCAAATTGTAATGATATTGTAGGGTAGATTCTTGTATTTTTGGATGATATGCACAATGATCTTTAATAGCAATGTTTATTTCATATTTCTATGAAACCATTTGGTTATTTGTGTATATGAGATGCGCCACCACTTCATCCACCACTCCATACACTAGGTTCGTGTGCCGCACTAGCAATTGCTAGTGGCGTGCTTGTCGACAAGGTGCTTGCGACCCTCACTCCGCATGCCTACTCGCCCATCCGCCTAGTGAAGCGTGGCATAGCGGCCCGTGTAATCCATTCGCCTAACGAAGCAGCGCGCTCAAGGCCTGCATAGTTCGATTCCACTTGCCTACTCGTCAATCCGCCCTTGCGAAGCAGCGCGCTCAAGGCTTGCCTAGTCTCCATCCGCCAAGCCAAGCATTGCATAGCGGCATTGCATAGGAGTAGTTATAGTATTTTATTTTATTTACAAAAACCTGAATCCCTTTCGTCCGCATTCCATCCAGACTTAAGGACTTCAACCTCAAGCCCTTCCTCAATAGTTAACTCCACCTTACTGTGTTCCTTCGAGATCGATACTTGGGGATTCACTCCCACATTTTATATTACTTGAACGATCGGTACACTGCCATTTCGTGTCGCAGTCTAGCTACCGCCAATAGCGGTGTGCGAGATTTGCCCATCACCCCCGTCTACACCGGCCTCTGGTGCTGCAGCATCTCCTCGGTCCCCAAAAATGATAAGGTCCACCAACCGATAGTCAAAAGACTAAGCCAATCCCCCACCCCTCCCCCGGTGACTCCTAGGCACTGTGCGAAAAGGATGAAGTGGAGGACATCAAGGGGTAAAAACAATAGCAGGTGACAGGGGCATAATCTACAGGGAATGTTTCTACAACTACACATATGTATATAGATAATTGAAGCAGTAAGTAAAACAGGGTAAAAAACAAGTAAGGTACAGTAAGTAAAGACGTGTATATAATAGAAAAAAGTAACCATTGATTTATAAGAATGCTCATACAAACTTATAGACCAAGGAGTCGTTTAGCAAGGCCTATCGTATAAAGAGTTCCATAACCAATTTATACGGTAGGGGTAGGGGTTGAAATGCAATGTTTATGCCATGACATGTAGAGTTATGCAGTTTATGCTATATTCATACAAGTGCAACTCACACACTTCGTCTCTATGCGCGCAGACCTTTAGTTCCCCCTTTTTGGAGCTAGGAAGACTCCCAGGATGTTGGAACAACCCTATTACTGATTTGGGCTAGGATCACTATCTGTTGACTAGGACTAAGTTGACCCCAATGTATAGTCTAAGGGTCAAGGTTTTAGGCTGATTAGAACTTAGGAAAAGTTAATTTTCTGCGTTCGACGAACTCCATACTGCGTTCGTCGACCACCATCCTGCGTTCGACGAACGACGTGCTCTAGTTCGACGAACTTGTCAAGGTTCTGCATTCGACGAACTCTATTCTATGTTCGATGAAATCCTCTCCGCGTTCAACGAACTTCCTCTCTAGCTCAACGCACTCAGTTTTCCAGCCATTCCACTGGTTTATTCTTCAGTTCGATGAACTCCATCTTGAGATCGATGAACTCAGCTCTGCGTTCAAAGAATAAGTATCAAGATGTTCAGATCGACGAAAGTTCTTCTCAGCTCGACGAATTCAATATTCCAGCTAGCTTATCAGATTTTATCTCTCAGTTCGACGACCTCCAGCTTGAGATCGACGAACTCCAAATTGTGTTCAACGAATTCAATTCTCAGATCGATGAAATTTCTCCTCAGTTCATTATTTCAGAAAGAATCAGTTTTATTCTATTCTCTGAACTCAGATCGACTTTCAACAACGAATCTATTCCTATCAGATAAGTCAAGGATTATATCTTTCCTTTTATTATTCTCTTATTTTGAGAAAGTAGTCGTTTGGCTAATCGGAAAAGGATACATTTATTGAAAAGGAAAAGGGATTAAATATTGGCTTGCAGTTCCAAGAAATAATCCTCCAGATTATTTTATTCCTTATTCAAAAGATTTGATTTTCAAATCAGTCATATACAGAAAGGAAAAAGAAAAAGGTGAAGTATTAGATTATTACAGCAGTACAGAAGATATTGAGAAAAAAAAGGAAGAAACAGTCGGGAAATGGATATACAGAAAAAAAAAGTTTACAGATCTTTATCTTCCTCAAGCTGCAATATCATTCTCTTAGAACATCAACATTATTCTCTCAGTTTTCTGCTGCAAGTTCAAATCTTCAAGAGCAATAATAATCTGAGACCTTTGTCTCTCAGATTCATCAGCTATCAAGGAAGATCTACATTCCAGAGAAAGCTCCATCCTCAACTGTCAACTATTTTCTATCAGACAGAGGGAGCTTTACAACAACACAAATCCACTAGTCTTCTCTCAGATTATTGACAGAGAAGAACTTCATAACCCTCTTTATCCCATCTTGTACAGGGTTCTAACTCCCTTCAAAAGTTAACCCATTGGTGGCAGGGCACCTGAACAAAAAACTGTACTTTGGTTAGAGCACCTGATCAAAAGCTCAGTTGGTGTTTTGGGCACCTGATCAAAACCTCATTGATGATAGGGCACCTGATCAAAAACCTAGTGGATTCCTTCCAAGGGTGGTAGAAGAGTAGATGTACCCATGTTTATTGGGGAACTACTATATATCCTTGTTTCCTCTGTGATCTTATTTATTTTGTTGTGTTGTGTTGTGTTGTGTGTTTGATTTGTTTTTATTACTCACTCAGTACACATATATATATATCACTATTTTAATTCCGCTATAAAAATAAGTGAAAATTTTTTTAATACTCTATTCACCCCCCTCTAGAGTAAATCTAAGATCTAACCTCCCTTTCCTTTGATATCAGAGATTACTTTCAACTGATATCAGAGGACTTTCAATTGGTATCAGAGGATTCATCTGATATCAGAGGCCTTTCAATTGGTATCAGAGGTTGGTTGATTCTTTACAGGCTAACACCTGAATCAAAAGATCAATTAGATATTAAATTTCTTCTAGAGTTTCTTTTGCTAAAAATCCATGGCACAGAACAAAGAATACTCAAGCACAAGACCTCCTATGTGCAATCTAAATAAGTTTGCACTATGGAAGGCAAGGATAAGATTGTATATGAACACTATTGATGAAGATATTTATAATGTGATTTTGACAGGACCTCCTACTCCTACAGCAACAACAAGTGCTGAAACAACAACAACAAATAATATTGTTCCACCTCCTGAGTGGACAGAAGCTCAAAAGAAGCAGAGAAGTGTTGATGCACAAGCAATGAATATATTGGCACAGACATTGTCAGATGACATATTTCAAAAGGTTGTGGAATGCACCTCAGCCAGGGAAATCTGGACCTCCCTCAACAACATGGTTGAAGGATCTGCAGATGAGAGAAAAGACAGAAGATCTCACCTTATCTCTCAATATGAGAATTTCAAGAAGGTAGAAAATGAAACAGTTGCAGATATGTACAATAGACTCAGTCTCATAATCAATGAGCTGAAATCTCTAGACAAAGTGATCTCCATCACTGAAGTCAATGATAAGATCTTAATGTGCTTCCCCAGCACATGGGACTCTAGGATCTGGCCAATCAAGGAAGCCAGAAGCCTTAATAAGATCTCAACTGAGACCTTGTTAGGCAAGCTCAAATCCTATGAGCAGCTTATCAAGTCCAGAGAAGCTGAATAATCTACTTCCTCACCAGCATCCAAGAAGGAAAAGAGCAATTCTTTCCAAGCAACTAAAGAGGAAGATAAAGCTCCAGGAGAAGTGGAGTTTATGAGCTTACTAGCCAAAAGGTTCTACAAGATGGCTAGAAAAGACTTCAGAAAGAAGGATTCAAGATCAAGAGAAAAACCAAGGTATGATAAATCAAATTCTACAGAAATTATCTGTTTTGGTTGCAGGAAACCTGGACACATTCTACCTGAGTGTCCAGAGAACCAAAAGAAGGAGAAGAGAAAAGAGAAAGAAAAGAAAAGGCACTCCAGCAAGCCTTCCTCCCACAAACACAAGCATAAAGCAGGAAGAGGCTTTGTAGTTGAATCTTGGAGTGAAACAGAATCAGAATCTTCATCTAGCTCTTCTAAAGATGAAGAAAATGCAAATGAGAAGGACCAATGCTTGATGGCTGTTTATGACTCATGCAGTGAGTCAGAATATGCATCATCATCCATCTCCAGTGTTGGTGAAGAAGAAAGAAATTTCTGCATGATGGCTATCAATGCCTCAAGAAACAACTCTGAAGAATCAGAATATGAAGCTGACAATGATCAGGTAATATCTAACTTTGATTTTAATTCAATTGAATTCAAAGATGAATTCAAAGCTCTTTGTATAGATTTAATTAAATCTGAGAAAGAGATAATCTCTCTCAGAGGCAAGTTGGTTGAAATGAATCAACTGGCTGAAGATAATACAAATCTTAAGAAAGAATTGGCTGCCTCTAGAGAACATATTATTCTCATTGAGAACAAACTATCTGAGCCTAAGAAATTTGAAGAATCCCTAAATGGGAGAAGTATCAAACAGATGGACATCACAAGCACAGTGAATGCCAGATTAAGTGGCAAACTGGGCGTGGGTGCATCATCAAGTGAGTCACATCTGATTAAGAAAAACATTCTTTCTACACCAGTAAAATTTATTTCTGCAAAGAACAAAGAGGTAGTAGAAATAGATAAAAATATCTCAAGCAAGGTTGTTAAGAATAAAGGAATTCAACAGAATTCGTCGAACGGATCTCGACAAAATCACTTCATTTCGTTGAATGGAGATCGACGAACTCTGAAGACAGACCTTCAGTATAGTTATTATTCGAACGGCACTCGATGAAATTACATCCATTCGTCGAACGACGATCGACGAATTCACCCAAATTCGTCGAACTGAAAATATACAGAAAATCTGAAGAATTCATATTCTCAACATACTAAGAATCCTTTCACTGAGTGGATAATTCCTCTAAGGAGATATCATCCACAAGGTTATAAGGATCAGCCTGAGATGTCTTTCATTTCAGAATTATGTGGAAAAACAAAAGGACCCAATATAGTCTGGGTCAAGAACAACTAGAATGTTTTCTGTTTTGCAGGTACAGAGCTATCCAAAATTAAAAGAACAATGGTACTTGGATAGTGGGTGCTCAAAGCATATGACAGGAAACAAGGCCAACCTAAGCAACTACAAGGCAAGGCTTAGACCCAAAGTGATCTTTGGAGACTCCAACTGTGGACAAACCAAAGGTTATGGACAGATCAAAGTTGGAGCAGCCACCTTCAAAGAGGTAGCTTATGTCAAGGGTCTGAAGCACAACCTCATCAGCATAAGCCAGTTATGTGATGAAGGTTATCAGTAACTTTTAACCATTCCTTATGTCTTATTACCAATAATAAAAACATAAATGTATTATATGGTATTAGACATGGAAACATTTATTTAGTCAATTTTGACTCCGCCAATTCAGATATTTGTTTATTTAATTCTATAAGTAAAACAAATGAATTATGGCATAAAAGGCTTGGACATATTAACCTTAGAACAATATCTAAGCTTTCTAAGGACAATCTTGTTAGAGGACTGCCTTTTGGTTCATACAAGAAGGAAGGACTCTACAGGGCTTGTCAATTAGGTAAGCAGACCAAGAGTAGTTTTAAATCATTATCCAAGAGTTATTCACCTAGGATTTTGTACTCACTGCATTTGGATCTCTTTGGACCCACTGCAATACAAAGTCTAGGAGGGAAGCATTATTCTCTAGTTATTGTAGATGACTTCTCAAGATTCACTTGGGTGTTCTTTCTTAGGAACAAGTCTGACACCTTCAGTGTTCTGATAGACTTTCTCAGGTCCATCATGATTGAGTACTCTTCTCTAGTTGAATTGATCAGAAGTGATCATGGCACTGAGTTTGAATCTCTTCTGATGAGAGAATTCTGTGGAAAAGAAGGTATCAGGCAATGTTTCTCTACACCTAGAACTCCTCAACAAAATGGGGTAGCTAAAAGGAATTATAGAACCTTAATTGAATCAGCAACTATATTGCTTGCTGATGCTCACTTGCCACTCTCTTTTTGGGCAGAGGCAGTGAACACAGCAAATTATGTGTTGAACAGAAGCCTGATACATAAGCTTAAGGGTAAAACTCCTATGAATTACTCAAGAATAAAAAGCCTAAGGTTAACTATTTTAAGATATTTGGCTGTAAATGTTATGTGCATAACAATGATAAGAAGTATCTTAGGAAATTTGAAGCAAAATCTGCTGAAGGTATATTCCTTGGATATTCTCTTTCTAGTAAAACATATAGAGTTTACAACAAATCTACTCTTAAGAAAGAAGAGTCCATGCATGTATCTTTTGATGAATCTAATATGTTAAATGAGGAGAGGAATACCACCTCTACCAAAAATACTTTGCAGGTACCAGTTTTATGTGAAGAACTCAATGGACTAAATCTACAAAATGAAGAATCTCTACTTCCATCAAATAAAATAGTTGAAGACGGTGAAGAAGAGGATAATCCAGAAGATCTTACTGACAATTCAAATCAAGTGATAGTTGATCATATCCCTCAAGTTGAAACCATTGCTGAACCAACTCCAACTGTTGATCACATCACAGTTAGAGATCATCCAATATCCCAAATCATTGGATATATTTCAGTAGGAGTTCAAACAAGGCATCAACTACACCAAAATAAGATGCACACTTGTTTCCTATCACAAGTTGAACCTCAATCCATAAAAGATGCAGAACAAGATCCAAACTGGATTCTTGCAATGCAAGAGGTGCTCAACCAATTTGAAAGGAACAAGGTTTGGAATTTGGTTAGAAGACCAAAAGGCCATCCAGTCATTGGCACCAAGTGGGTCTTCAGGAACAAGCTAGATGATCAAGGCATAATCATCAGAAATAAAGCAAGATTAGTAACCAAAGGGTATTCTCAGGAAGAAGGAATTAATTATGATCAAACCTTTGCTCCTGTTACTAGACTTGAAGCTATAAGGATATTCCTTGCCTTTGCTGCATTCAAGAAGTTCAAAGTCTATCAGATGGATGTGAAGAGTGCCTTTTTGAATAGAGATATCAAAGAAGAAGTCTATGTGGAACAACCACCAGGTTTCATCTCTCCAACTCACTCTTCTTATGTATTTAAGCTTAATAAAGCTCTCTATGGTCTCAAGCAAGCTCCCAGAGCATGGTATGAGACCTTAGCTAATTTTCACTTGGAGAACAAATTCTGTAGAGGCATTGTTGATAAAACTTTATTTTTCAGGATACATAAAAATCAAACATTACTAGTTCAAATATATGTAGATGATATCATATTTGGATCTACGGATTCAAATCTATGCAAAAGGTTCTCTAACCTAATGCAATCTAAATTTGAAATGAGTAGTATGGCTGAGTTATCTTACTTCCTTGGTTTTCAAGTGAAGCAAACTCCAAATGGCATATTCATATCACAATCCAAGTATGCTGAGGAATTAGTGAAAAGATTTGGTATGTTTGATGCTTCCACCATGAAAACACCCATGCCCTCCAATGTTGTTGTTGACACTGATGAATCAGAGAAACCTGTTGATCAGAACGTATATAGAGCAATTACTGGTTCACTACTTTACTTAACAGCTAGTAAACCTGACATAATGTTTGCTACATGTATTTGTGCTAGGTTCCAAGTTATCCCCAAAGAATCTCACCTAATTTTATTAAAAAGAATTTTGAGATATATAAAGGGTTGTCCAAATCTAGGACTCTGGTATCCAACAGCTTCAGAATTTGAATTAACTGGATTTTCAGATTCTGATTATGCTAGATGCAGAGTATACAGGAAAAGCACATCAGGAACTTTTCAGTTTCTTCATGATAGGCTTGTGTCTTGGTTTTGTAAGAAACAGACATATGTGTCTACATCAACAGCTGAAGTAGAATATATTGCTGCAGGAAGTTGCTGCTCACAGATATTGTGGATACAAAATCAACTTCTAGACTATGGTATCAACTTAAATAATTCAATTATATTTTGTGACAATACTAGTGCAATATCTATAGCACAAAATCTAGTACTCCATAGTAGGACTAAACACATAGAAATTAGGCACCACGTTAGCAGAGATAATGTGGATAAAAATAAAATTTGCCTACAGTTCATTTTTACTAATTTGCAAAGGGCTGATATTTTCACCAAACCCTTGGATGAAAAGAAACATATATTCTTTATAAATCAGCTAGGAATGATAGATGGAGATTCAATTAATTAAAAATTAGATCTTCTATTTATCCTTCTTATTTTGAATTAAGTTTAGTTGGTTTGCTGTCTAAGCAGCTGAGACAAGCTCTCAGTCTCAACAAAATAGCTGAGACAAGCTATTAAGCTCAGCTGAACCGCTGAGACAAGGCCTTGGGCTGCTGAGAAGCTGTCTGGATCCGCTGAGACCAAACTGCTGAGCTGATATCTATTAGATCCAGGGATCGACGAAGACAAGCTCGGTCGTCGAACAGATATCGACGAAAATTAAATTTTCGTCGAACACAGTCTGACGAAAGCTAAGTCTTTTCGACTTTTGATCTTTCTTTATAATCAAATCTTTTATTTCATTTTAACTGTATGCCTACATAATTGCTTCTCTTTCTAGTTCCTTTGCACTTGATCTCTATTTTTCTTTTGCATGAACAATGGCAATATTTCTTCAAAAATTGCATCCTTCCCTACCTTCTATGCAAATATCTCTTCTTCTAGGGGCCTAGCTCCAGGTCTTCCTGAAACTAGACAGGGGGAGATGTTTTGAAGAAGCTTCTTTTTGGCAGGGGGAGATGTTTTGAAGAAACTCCTTTTTGGTAGGGGGAGATGTTTTGAAGAAACTCCTTTTTGTCGGGTGGAGATGCTTTCCTTTTTGATAGGGGGAGATGCTTTTTGAAGAAGCTCAAGTTTCAGGGGGAGATGTTGTATGAAGAAGCAAAAATCATTCAGTTGATCAAGAAGACCCTTTATGATAGGTTTCAGTTATTTGAAGAAGCTCACAACAGTTTCAGTTTGAAGATTCAGATATGACAAATACAGATGCAGATTCAGAAATAATTCAAATATGACAGATTCAACAAATCAATTCAGTTATTGCTACAGTTCAGATCAACAAAAGCAAAACCTGAAAAATACAGTTTGAGATATGACAGATTCAGTTCAGATAACCAAATTTAGAAAGCTGAAGGCAAGGAATTCAGAATTCAGAAAGCAAGAATTTGAAAGGCAAATCACATTCAAGCCTCCTTCAGAGAAAGTCAAAAGGTTCTGATTATTTGTTTTTATTATTTCTGTTTTTAATTTAAACTTTCAAAACTCAGAGTATCATATTTTATATCTGCTGAAATGTTTAAAATCTGTCAGATATATATGCTCTGTTGTTTTGTTGTTTATTTTTTATTATTCAATTTTTGTCAAATAGTGTCCTAACCCAAATAGGGGGAGATTGTTGGAACAACCCTATTACTGATTTAGGCTAGGATCACTATCTGTTGACTAGGACTAAGTTGACCCCAATGTATAGTCTAAGGTTCAAGGTTTTAGGCTGATTAGAACTTAGGAAAAGTTTAGTTTCTGCGTTCGACGAACTCCATACTGCCTTCGACAAACTCCATCCTACGTTCGACGAACGGCGTGCTCCAGTTCGACGAACTTGCCAAGGTTCTGCGCTCGACGAACTTTATTCTTCGTTTGACGAACTACTCTCTGCGTTCGACAAACTTGCTCTCCAGCTCGACGCACTCAGTTTTCCAGCCAGTCCAGCAGTTTATTCTTCAGTTCGACGAACTCCAGCTTGAGATCGACGAACTCAGCTCTGCGTTCGAAGAATAAATATCAAGATGTTCAGATTGATGAAAGTTCTTCTCAGCTTGACGAATTCAATATTCCAGCTAGCTTATCAGATTTTATCTCTCAGTTCGACGACCTCCAGCTTGAAATCGATGAACTCCAGATTGTGTTCGACGAATTCAATTCTCAGATCTACGAAATTTCTCCTCAGTTCATTATTTCAGAAAGGATCAGTTTTATTCTATTCTCTGAACTCAGATCGACTTTCAGCAACGGATCAATTCCTATCAGATAAGTCAAGGATTATATCTTTCATATTATTATTCTCTTATTTCGAGAAAGTAGCCATTTGGCTAATCGGAAAAGGATACATTTATTGAAAAGGAAAAGGGATTAAATATTGGCTTGCAGTTCCAAGAAATAATCCTCCAGATTATTTTATTCCTTATTCAAAAGATTTGATTTTCAAATCAGTCATATACATAAAGGAAAAAGAAAAAGGAGAAGTATTAGATTATTACAGCAGTACAGAGGATATTGAGAAAAAAAAGGAAGAAATAGTCGGGCAAAAATATACAGAAAGAAAATGTTTACAGATCTTCATCTTCCTCAAGCAGCAATATCATTCTCTTAGAACATCAACATTATTCTCTCAGTTTTCTGCTGCAAGTTCAAATCTTCAAGAGCAACAATAATCTGAGAAACCTTTGTCTCTCAGATTCATCAGCTATCAAGGAAGATCCACATTCAAGAGAAAGCTATATCCTCAATTGTCAACTATTTTCTATCAGACAGAGGGAGCTTTACAACAACACAAATCCACTAGTCTTCTCTCAGACTATTGATAGAGAAGAACTTCATAACCCTCTTTATCCCATCTTGTACAGGGTTCTAACTCCCTTCAAAAGTTAACCCATTGGTGGCAGGGCACCTGAACAAAACCTTATAGTTTGGTTAGAGCACCTGATCAAAAGCTCAGTTGGTGTTTTGGGCACCTGATCAAAACCCCATTGGTGATAGGGCACCTGATCAAAAACCTAGTGGATTCCTACCAAGGTTGGTAGAAGAGTAGATGTACCCAGGTTTATTGGGGAACTACTATAGATCCTTGTCTCCTCTGTGATCTTGTTTATTTTGATGTGCTGTGATGTGTGTTTGATTTGTATTTTGTTTTTATAACTCACTCAGTACACATATATATATCACTATTTTAATTCTGCTATAAAAATAAGTGAAAAACTTTTTAATACTCTATTCACCCCCCCCCCCCCTCTAGAGTAAATCTAAGATCTAACCTCCCTTTCCTTTGATATCAGAGATTACTTTCAACTCATATCAGAGGACTTTCAATTGATATCAGAGGATAGAATAAAAATAATCCTTCTGAAATACTGAACTGAAGAGAAAATGTGCACAGACCTTTAGTTCCCCTTTTTTGGAGCTAGCAAGACTCCCAGGATACTCCCGTAGTGGCAAACGGAAGCGGTGAGTTGGGTCTCACCCACCTCTAGGTTGTTATTCACACTACCTAGACCTAGACCTATCGTACACCTCAACGCAAAACCGCAGAGCATCTGCGTACTCTTACTGGCTGGACCACCAGACTTTTATGGCTAAGTGCAAATTCCACACTTGCCGAGTTAACGTATTGACGTCGGTGTGAAAGACCGTCTAATACCAAAGACCCACCACCTGCATGCACATGCAAACATGTTCTACTATATCCCGAGCTCAACAAATTTCTTCTACTCAGATTGACGAATTAATGAAATACCGTTATAACATAATCATTTAAATCTACAAATAGCTGATCACGGCAGATCCGAAGGCTCATAGTCATCGTCCCCGAGGGATGGACGGCGCGAGCAAGCCCATCCTGGGCTTCTTTGAGGGACATGTTCACGGCCACCTGTGCCTCTTCCCGGCCAGCCAATGCCACCACCACCTTCGTTAAGGTGGTGGTCAGTGATAGGGGGTGGTTGGCCGGTTGGAGGTGGTCGGAATCGGGGTTTAGAGGAGGGGAAAGAGAGCTCGAATCGAGCCCTTTTGGAAGCACAATCTGAGCTCAATTGAGCTCGGATCAAGCCCCAAATTATCATAAGATCTAGCACTAAGGGAGAGGAGGCGGATCGGACCTGTGTGGGGGTTTGGTGGCGCGAATTCTGGCGAGTCGCCATGGCCGGAGGTGGAGCTTTCGGTGCCATGTCGATCCTAGCTTCTGGTGCTCGATTTCTTTGGGGAAGGTGGGGAAACTCCTCCTCTTCATCCACTGAAGGTGTTATAAGGTCCAATTGGGGGAGGGGAAGAGCCAAATCATCAATCACCATTATCACCATTAATGATGAATTTTGGCCAACTGAATTCCTCTTGATTAAGCCCCCATGTGAGCAGGAAAAACCCCCCAAACTTCTTGTAACAGCAAGAGGAGATGAATCCCCATCAATTGGGAGATCAATTGGCCTCCCTTGGCCATGAATGTCATTAATCCTCCTTTTCTCTCTCTTCAAATTGGGGGAAACTCCCAATTTTTCTCTCCTAGTCACCCCCTCCAGAAATTGGATGGCATTCCATGTAATTTCAGCCTCGTGAGGCTAGAGTATCACTTCAATTGGGCCTAGCCCAAGTGGATTGAGCTTGAGTTAGCCTTTCCCCTCTTTTTGGGCAAGGTTGTCCAAGTGTTGACTTGGTCAAGTGATGGGTTCACTGGTCCGAGTGGTGTGTCTTGAGTCTCTTGACATCACCCAAAGTTGGTCGAGTCATGGTGGAGGTCAATTGACCGTAATTAGGCTACTTTGACCAATTTGGCGTTAGGGTTGACTTTGGTCAATTTGGCCTATTTGGTTGACCCCAATGGGTCCTTGGTGCTCTAAGGGGACCCCTAAAGGGTTATGTATGCAATGGTGGGGTCAAAGTGTCAAGGAGAGGCCCTCAAGTCCAACCCTATGCTTGTTAACTGGAAATTGCTATTTGCAGACCACTATGGTTTCTTTCTTCCTAGCTAAGGCCAAGTGGTCTCTTCAAACTTCCTAGGGTTTTGTCATGACCTAGTCATGACAAAACCACTCTAGGGGTCTAGTTGTTTGGGGGATATTACACACCCTCTTTACTTGATGCCCCATTTATGGGCTTGTTTTTCTTTAAACTTGTGTATTTTTTCAAGCTGCTTATGCAAAATCTGTTCTTACTCTTGTCTAGTATTTATTTAGGTTGCGTAATAGCTTTCATTCTTGTACTTGTTGTTACTTTATCCCTTTTGGGCTGAGGAATTCTTTTCTTTTGAGTGACCCAGGTTTAGGATCAGGTATGTAGCTGCGTCAAGCGGTAGAGCTGTGGTTAGTTGTAGTTGTCTGTTTCCTCCTCACTATTGTGAGGTAGTTGTTTCTTTGCTTTAGCTTTAGTTTTCCAATGTTAGATTACGTGCTAGCTTACAACTATTACTAGTTGGTTATTTTTCATACTTTCTCTCTGTGAAGTTTTATCTTAGGTTGCATGAGTTATTTTATGTATAGCAAATGGCATTCTTGCATAGCATTATTTTATGCAAATGTCACCTACTTTGAAGATCATAGAAAAATCCTTCTTTACTTATACTAAATCTAGAGATGTGCATATCATTGCTGGGATGTTTGATCTTCATGCTCATATAGGATAAAAATGAAACTATCTTTCCGCTTTGTATGTATAGATTTCTACTCATGGACTAGTTGATCCACTTGACCGAGGGACGCGATCTTAAGCTAAAAATGTAAATCCTCTGTTTAACTCAAACAAAGTTGTCTTTTCAAATTTATCGTGAGTAGTGGCTGCCTGAACGTCTGTAGTTGTCCCCTGCATGACGTGGCATCATAACGCGTATTTTCCCCTTTCTCTGATAATATTATTTAAATTCATGGGAAAATGTGGGTTGTGACAGTTGGTATCATAGATAGGTTAGTTGGGTTGCTGGGATAGTCTGGTTGGCCAGTTAACCACCTGGTGAGAAGCTTTATTCATTGCATACACCCACCAATGGGTCATCAGTAGATCTTGGCTGAAGCATGGGCACTACACTCATAAGTATGAAAGAAGTATACGGGGCACATTATGTAGTATGAGATGCATAATATGTGTTTGTATATGGATCCTCATAAGTGACAACATGCGACTTTTATGTAGTATGGGATGCATAACGTAAGTCGCATTCGTGTCCATTAGATTTTCTTTTTCGTTACATACGATAATATATAGTGTGGGATGCATAAGATCGCATCTGTACGCCACTCATAGCATGCATTAAGGCCTTTCTTAGACTGCATAGCACTGCATGCATTGCATAACATTGCATAAGCACACATGCCAAGCTGGAGATCTATATGATGACACATGTACACTCATGGTTTTCAAAGGAAGATGTTTGTTGGAGCATGCGTTTCACACTCCTCTGGTTTGATAATAACAAAGTCCCGTTTGTATTTGATTCTATTTTTTATTAATGCTGTGCAGGTAACAGGTATGAGATGTTCACATTTCTGCTGGAGCTCAATTTGAGTGTAGGAAAATTTCACTGTCGGAATTTTCCGACAGCTGATGATGCCCAGGCGACAGCAGAGAAGTTACAACTACTTCCCCGCGGCAGCACGACGAAAGGCAGTTTGGAGCTGTCGGAAATCCGACAACGATGTCGCCTAGGCGACAGCTCTAAGGTTATAGCAACTGCACGCACGACAGCACTACGGCGGCAGTTTAGCGCTGTCGGAAATTCTGACAGTCGATGTCGCCCAAGCGACAGTGAATTTCTATAAATTGACTCCTTGTGTTCGTGCATTCCAAGTATTGAGAATGCCAAGTCCCTTCCTGAGTGCATACGAACCAGAGAGCTCCAGAACCTCTTCAACCCCCATTTGTGCAAAGAAGGATTGAGATTGAAGACGAGATCAGGCGCGCTTCTACATCAACGATCATCTCGAGGCTTCAACCTTCCGTTCAGAGATCTGAATTTCTAGGGAGTTGTTCTTTTCATATTGTATTTTCATTTACATACATTTCATTTTGTATTGGTAGGGAAATCGTCGTCTTGCGTGCGGCGTCTAAGTCCTTGCGTGGCTTAGGGGAAAATCGCTTCCTTGTGCGGAGCGTCCAAGTCCTTGCGTGGATTGGTAGGAAATCGTGGCCTTGTGTGCTACGTCTAGATCTTGGGAAGATCTAGAGGATAGGCTTGGGCTTGGTCTTGGGAGAGACAAGTGATAGCCTTCCGATCCTTGGGAGAAGGATTGGTAAAATCAAGATTATTGAAATGTATATTATCATATTTGTGCATTAATCTTAAGCATTGTTAAGATCATTTTATTGTATGTAAATTTCATGATTAATATAATTATGCTTCTTTCATTAATTGCAAATTTGTTTGCTTAAATCATTATCTTAGAAATTTGTGTTTGTTTTAATACAAAAATTGCATTGGTTTAAAATTGATTATAAGTAATTTTTTTTGAAAAGTAAAATCTGTTTAAAAAATTATTAAGTAAAATTCGTAATCTCTAAAAAGCCCTTATTCACCCCCCCCCCCCCCTATAAGGGCGTCACACGATCCAACAAGTGGTATCATAGGGAGGTTACTCCAAAACGGTTTTACCACCGGGAGTAATGGCGCACAACGATCATGCGTTCGTTGAGGGGCAAGGGATAAGTAGACCACCTTTATTCACGGGCACAGACTATAATTATTGGAAAACACGTATGCGTTGTTTTCTAATTGCGCTAGATATAGAAGTCTGGAATATGGTAGAATCTAGTTACACTTCTCCAACATTTGTTGTAGGAGAGGTAACTATGGATAAGCCCAAAGACAAGTGGGATGACAATGATAAATTAAAATGTAAGAACAATGCAAAAGCCATGAACGCTTTATTTTGCGCACTAGATCGCACTGAATTTAATAGAGTTTGTGCTTGTAATACTGCATTTGAAATTTGGAATATGTTAGAAATCACTCATGAAGGTACTTCGCAGGTAAAGGATTCAAAGCTATTTCAACTGGAGTCTGAATTTGAAAGGTTCAAAATGGAGGTAGATGAAGAGATTGATACGATGTACACACGATTCACAAAAATCGTGAACGACTCAAATGGGAAAGGTGTTCTCAAATGGAGATTTAGTAAGGAAAATCTTAAGATCACTTCCCCCGAAGTTCAATCCTAAAGTGACTGCAATTTCCAAGTCACATGATCTTAAGACCTTAAAATTGGAGAGCCTCATTGGGAACTTGAAAACTCATGAAGTTGAATTGAAAATTCAACAAAAAGAGTATATGGAGCCAAAGAAGAAGGGATTGGATCTAAGATCTAAGGAGGAAAGTAGTGATTCTGAGGAGGATGAAGAAGATGAAGAAAGTTTATTTGTTAGAAAGTTTAGAAAATTTATGAAAAATCCAGAGAGGAGGTATTCATTTAAGAAATATTTTAAGAAGGAGACGTTTAGGAAGAAAAAAGGAAAGGAAGGCGATGAGGAGGAAGAGAGACCGCCACCGGAGTGCTATCACTGCAAGAAGTTAGGACACATCCGAAGCAAGTGTCCAAAGTACTTGAAAGAACTTAAAGAAAAGAAGCACAATGGGTCGAAGAAGATGTTGAAGGCGGAAACATGGGATGATACTACTTCTGAGGATGCAAGCAGTTCAGACTCAAGTAAAGAAGAGGAGGCCAACATGTGCTTAATGGGAAAGAGCGTCATATCTGATGACGAATGCAGTGTCCAAAGCGACACTGAGGTAACTCCTCCAACCTACGATGAATTATTTTCTGAATTTTTAAAAACTTGCAAATTTTTTGAAAAAAGTTTAAAAGATAATGATCTTCTTAAATCTGAAAATGAAATTGTTAAATGAAATTAAGACTATTGGAAAAAAGAGATATTTCTTGCCAAGAGTGTGATCACTTTATGGGAAGAATTAAAGAACTTGAAGAATCTCTTTCCAAATCTCATTCTACAATAAAAATTCTTACTAAGAAGAATGATATTTTAGAGAGAGATCTGAAATCTTCAATTTCCAAAGTCCATGAGGGAAAGAAATCTTTTGAACGTAGATGCGTAAATCTAGTATCCGAGAATACAGAAATGAGAAACCAGATTCATGACTTAACACTAGCCATGAAAAAATTTGGAATGGGCCGAAGATCACTGGATATGATCTTAGGATACCAACGCCATGGATCTGGAAGGTTTGGACTCGGATACACGTCAGGAAGCTGTCGCCTGGCGATAACCACTATCGCCGGCGACAGTGAAAAGTCCAGAAAATCTACTTTAAAAAATTCTAAAGTTAATGAATTGTCAAATACTGCATCCTCATCCAGTAAAAGTCCAGAAAAGTTATACTCTTCTAAATACATTACATGTGCCAAATGCAATAGATTTGGTCACACTACGGACTCTTGCTGGAAGGAAGGAAAAAGTAAAATTAAACAAATCTGGGTGCCTAAGGATTCTACCTATACAATGGGTGGAACCACTTGGGTAACCAGATCTTTACTCACCTCTTCTTTCTAGGTGTGTTGGCAGGCTAAGGACAAAGAAGATGTGTGGTACTTGGACTCGGGTTGTTCAAAGCACATGACGGGCAATAAAGAGAAGTTCCTTAGCCTGGAGATGAAGAAAGGAGGAGTTGTTATATTCGGAGACAATGGAAAAGGAAAAATCATCGGCATCGGAGTTGTGGGTAATGAATTTTTTCAATTTCAAATGTTCTATTTGTAGAAGGATTAAAACATAATTTGATTTCTATTAGTCAATTATGTGATAAGGGTTTAAATGTTTTATTTGAATCTTCTACAAATTTGTGCAAAATTATTAATTCCAAAACAAATGAAATTGTTTTTACCGCACCTAGATGTCATAATGTATATATGATTAAATTTCTTGATTTTTCAAATTCTACCTTAAAATGTTTTTTATCAAAAAATGATGAATTAGATTTATGGCATAGGCGACTTGGACATACTAGTGCCAAGTTAATTGCAAAACTTTCAAAAGATAAATTAATTAAAGGTTTATCATTGTTAAATGGAAATTTATCTTCTTCACTATGTGTGCCTTGCCAAAAAGGAAAATTTTCAAAATCATCTTTCAAAAGTAAAAACATTATTTCTACCACTAGGCCACTTTAATTAATACATATGGATTTATTTGGGCCAATTGGAATTTCTTGCTTAGGAGGTAGAAAATACACATTTGTATTGATTGATGATTATTCTCGTTTTTGTTGGACTTTATTTCTAACCTCCAAATCCGATGCATTTTCAAAATTTTCAAAATTATGTTTGCGTATTCAAAATGAATTTGAGTTAAAAATTAAACGCATACGATCGGATCATGGAGGAGAATTTGAAAATGAAAAGTTTATTTCTTTTTGTATGGAGTTAGGAATTAAACATGAATTTTCCGCTCCACGCACACCACAACAAAATGGTGTAGTGGAGAGGAAAAATAGAACTCTTCAAGAGTTAGCCCGTACGATGCTATCTGAATTTAAATTACCAAAATCTTTTTGGGCTGAAGCGGTTAGTACGGCATGTTATGTAATTAATAGAGTAATGATTCGCCCTATTTTAAAATTAACTCCTTATGAATTAATTTTTAATAAACAACCAAATGTTTCTTATTTCAAAGTTTTTGGTTGTAAATGTTTTATTTTGAATTCTAAAGATTCCTTAGGAAAATTTGATGAAAAATGTGATGAAGGTATTTTTATTGGCTATTCTTCAACTAGTAAAGCTTATAGGATTTTTAATAAAAGAACAAAAATAGTTGAAGAATCTTTTCATGTTAGGTTTGATGAGTTTGCTTCATGTGTAGAAAAGAAAATTACAGGAAAAGAAGATGAACCCCTTCCTTCGGTGGAGAATGATGATGAAGAACTTGGAGAAAAAGAAGAAGAAAGAGAAGAAGAAGGTAGAGAAGAAGAAGAAAGAGAAGAATATGTGCCTCCAAGTGAATTGAGATTTTCGAAGGATCATCCAAAGGAGCTTATCATTGGAGATCCGCAAAAAGGGGTTAGTACTCGTTCATCGTTACATGTTTTATTATCAAATCTTTGTTTTGTCTCTGAAATAGAACCAAAAGATGTTTCCACGGCTTTAAATGATGAATTTTAGTTTTTAGCTATGAATGAAGAACTTAATCAATTTGAACGTAATAAGGTTTGGAATCTTGTAGAACGACCCAAAAATTATCCTGTCGTTGGAGTTAAGTGGATTTTCAAAAATAAATTCGATAGTGAATCTAGAATTATTAGAAATAAAGCCAGATTAGTTGCAAAAGGTTATGCACAAATTGAAGGGGTAGATTTTGATGAAACTTTTGCACCCGTAGCAAGATTAGAAGCGGTTAGGATATTTCTTGCATTTGCTTGTTTTAAAAGATTTAAATTATATCAAATGGATGTCAAAACCACATTTTTAAACGGATATATAAGAGAAGAGGTTTATGTAGAACAACCCCCTGGCTTTGTAAATGAGAAATATCTAAATTATGTTTATAAATTAGATAAAGCGCTTTATGGATTAAAACAAGCGCCTCGTGCTTGGTATGATCGATTAACTCAATATTTATTAAAGCACGATTATAAAATAGGAAGTGCGAATTCTACTCTTCATTAAGCAATTTGATCATGATTTAGTTATTTCGCAAATTTATGTTGATGATATTATTTTTGGAGCCACTAATGAAGAGTTGTGTAATGAAATAGTTCAAATTATGAAAAATGAATTTGAAATGAGCATGGTTGGAGAACTTTCATATTTTCTAGGTTTTCAAATTACACAAAAACATGATGGTATTTTTATATGTCAAACCAAATATATTCATGATATGTTAAAAAGATTTGGATTTGAAAATCTAAAGCATGCAAACACTCCTATGAGTACTTCACTAAAATTAGGAAAAGATGAAAGTGGTGTTTCAATTGAACAAACCCTTTATAGAAGTATGATAGGATCTTTATTGTATTTAATCGCATCTAGACCTGACATTATGTTTGTCGTTTGTTTATGTGCTAGATTTCAAGCGAATCCTAAAGAGTCACATTTAAAAGCGGTGAAACGCATCTTTAGATATCTTATAGGAACATCTAAATTAGGATTATGGTATCCTCATACTGATTCCTTTATTTTGCATGGTTTTTCGGATTCAGATTATGCGGGATGTTCTTTAGATAGGAAAAGCACTAGTGACACTTGTCATTTTATCGGCCCTTCACTTATTTCATGGTCGAGTAGGAAACAGAATTCTGTTTCCCTCTCTACTACCGAGGCCGAATATATTGCACTAGGTAGTTGTTGTGCCCAAGCTCTTTGGATGTCACAAACGTTAGAAGATTTTGGCATACAACAAAGTAGTGTAGAATTAAAGTGTGATAATAAAAGTGCTATAGACTTAACTAACAATCCCGTATTACATTCTAGATCTAAGCATATAGATGTCCGACATCATTTTATAAGGGATCATATTAAGAAGGGTAATGTAAAAATCAATTGCATAGGAACGGATTCACAACTAGCGGACATATTCACTAAACCGTTACCGGATTCCCGTTTTTCTATGCTTAGGCTAGAATTGGGAATCCTAGACATTTCACAATGAATATATCACTACTTAAAAACATATAAAATTTTAAAAAAACTCATCACAAAACTTATACATTTTAAAAGAAAAACTAAAATTTTAAATCAAACCATAGAATTTGAAATGACTTAACAAAAATTCACACATCATTAATATTACATAAAAATTGTTCCATAAAACAGTAGAATTCAACATAAGTTTAAGTTCATTAACAGAAAACGAAATCTGAAGAAGTTCACTGTCGCCCAGGCGACAGTGGATGTCAGAAAATTCCGACATCAATCAGAAGCAGCACCCTGATAAAAACTACTCAGAATCCTCATAACCAGCCCCGCTGCTCTCTGGACAGTCTTCTGGAGGTCCTCGTCTTACGGCCTTACCACGTCGAGTCCGCCTCACCGATTGGAGTGGCGGTTCTTCATCTGGAATTTGCCATTCGACCGCTTCTTCCGAAGTAGGCTTTAACTTCAAACCTTTCACCAAAAATTTCATAAACTTTTGCATTCTACTACGATCCTTCTTCACTTCCTTCTTGTGATCCTCTAGTGAATCACGAAGATCATCTATAGACTCTCGTAGTGATCCTGCCCTAGGCATTGGATGCTGTCTAATCTCAATTCCAGGATGGGCCTTTTTATGCGTCTTCTTCACTTTCATAGTACCCGTATAATATATCTCAGGAAAATAATCATCAAAATACGAATCTTGAACTATCCATCCATACTTCTTATATAATATACGCTGAATTAAAGCCCCCATTGGTAGAGTATGAACCTTCACCCATTTTGGATGTTTTAATCTAAAAGCGTACCGAATCTGGGAAAGTATGAAGTCCGTTACATCAAAAGGTTCCTCCTCCATAATAAAGTATGTAATCAGCGTCAACTGTGCCGTGATACTCCGTGTATCTCCACTTTTTAACATAACTGAGTTCCTTAATATATCTTGGACTAAATATGAATCCAGAGTGAGTGACGAAACTTCAGTGGTTAGGGTCTTCTTTTGACTCCCATGTAAACTCATGTTTACAAGGGTCCAATCTCTATCCTTTCTATAGCTCTCCACTATATCCGGCATATTTTCACTCATAAGAAGACCGAATTCCTCTCTAAGATCAACATGTGTTATTTCCACATGTTGACCCTGGATTCTAGATCTCACTCCCCCATCCAATTCAGTATAACTCGGGTCTTCCAAATGATTATAAAATTCTCGAATCAAAAAGGATGAGAACGAATCTGCTGTAATTACTGAAATTATACCTGCATTCGCAAGACGATCATAGATATGATCGTGCTTCGGAGAGTCAAATTCAACATATTTCGCTACTCTAACTATGTCTTTCTCAATTCCAGGGTAAACTTGATACGAACTATGCGCATCTTCAGACGTACTCCTTCGCGCTTTAGAACTGGAAGCCATTCTGCAAACATAACATAACAAAAATGGATTAAACATGTTCTGTGCACTGGAAAGATGTCGCCCAGGCGACATTAACTGTCGGAAAATTTCGACAGTACTCCAGTGAACTTTTCTTGAAATTTTTTAAATACACTTCCAGATCTACTCAAAATCAAGCTATATTTTATATTTGATTTAACATCTTTCTAAAAAAAAATTTCTAGATCAAAACTACATCTTCTCACTATTCATCTTCTTCAACCTTCTACAAAAGAAAAATCTTCCATTTTTGAAATTAAACAATGTAAACAATCAAACACTTAAACCCCAAAAATCACAACATTTACACTAGATCTACCAAGATCTACCAAGATCCACTTGATTTACACTAGATCTACACCTTTAATACACAAAACTTCAAAGATCACACCATCCTCTCTCCTTTCCAAAATCACAAATCTCTAAAGGTTTTAAGTCAAAAACTTCAAAATCAAAAACCCCATACCTTATATCTAGGGTTGTCGCCGAAATCCGACAGCTTCCTCTCGTCCTTAAGTCCAGGAAATGATGCACAATAGGGTTTGACTCGGTCTAAAGCCGTATTTATATTTTTAGCTGTCGCCCAGGCGATAGTGACTGTCAGAAATTTCCAACAGCTCCCGATTTGCTTAAATCTTCAGTTTTTGGACCCTTTGATATTTTCCAATAGTTATATGTCTTTATTAATGCTACAACTCATGAATTGATGCCACACCATGTGCTTTTTATTTTAAAAAAAATGGCTCTTACATGATTATATGATTTCATTTCCAAGCTATCATCGTATTGACACTCCTACTTAGTTGTTTAGATCATTGGAAATTGTTTTCGCATGCCTCTAAGTATGAGAAATTTTTTATATATAATAATGAACTATCACGTTCACTTCTTTTGATCCATACATATGTCTTTCTATTTAATATATACATGAATCATATTTGCTTTAACATAATACAATAGCACTTCATAAATACTACTTTCAGCCTTGATTTGATAGCACAACCAAATATACACCATCTTTTGCGATTCAAGTGAATTCGGAGATCCTTGGTCAATTAAAACATTATAAAACTCTCAAAATTAAGATATCACAAAATATGTGATCAAATAAATTTAAATTAAAGACAAGGATACTCCACCAAGCACTACTTACCCTCCTAATAAGTCTTAATGAGCATTGTGAGGTTAAGCACCTTGGAAAGAATTGTAAAGTGTCTTGTGCAAAAGAAAATTGGTATTCTATTCTTCTTGTGCTATATCTTCAAGGTCAAAGTTGTCTTTATATGCTTCTATTATGTTCTCAATTCCAATGATCAAGTTCATTAAATAACTTCATATGTTTGATCTAAGTAACACATGTACACATCATTATGTTATATAAACATTGGTTTCATAAGAATTGGACCGAAAATATTCCAAATTTCTATACACTATTGTGTCTTTCTATGATACTTTCAAATGACCTTAATCATGTTTAAGTTATTTTATTTTATTACTTCATATGGCTATACCATCTCTTCATGAGTTTATTCAATACTATGGCATATTCCTATTACTTCGAGACCTTCAATCATTTTCCCAGCAAGTGCTTCCGCTTACTCTTATTTTTTACATCCTATCTCTTCCCTTAAGAACAACTAATTTATCTCATATTATCTTTTGCTAATACCAAAAGGGGGAGAATTAAGTATATTCAAGAAATCAAATAACTATTACACCTAAATATTCCACCTAAACAATACATCATTTCAACTTACTTTAACATTTAGGGGGAGCATTAATTTAGGGGGAGTATTCATTTAGGAGAAGCATTCATCTAGGGGGAGATTATTTATTTTAAGAGGAATATATCATGTTATTTTTTGTGCACACACCATATGTTAAAAATCAAAAACCTAAATAGACATGATTTCATTTTTATACGGATTTGTTATTATCAAAAGGGGGAGATTGTTGGAGCATGCGTTTCGCACTCCTCCGGTTTGATAATAACAAAGTCCCGTTTGTATTTGATTCTATTTTTTATTAATGGTGTGCAGGTAACAGGTATGAGATGTTCACATTTCTGCTGGAGCTCAATTTGAGTGTAGGAAAATTTCACTGTCGGAATTTTCCGACACCTGATGTCGCCCAGGCGACAGCAGAGAAGTTACAACTACTTTCCCCGCGGCAGCACGACGAAAGGCAGTTTTGAGCTGTCAGAAATCCGACAACGATGTCGCCCAGGCGACAGCTCGGAGGTTACAGCAACTGCCCCCACGACAGCACTACGTGCGGCAGTTTTGCACTGTCGGAAATCCGATATCGATGTCGCCCAGGCGACAGCTCGGAGGTTATAGCAACTGCACGCACGACAGCACTACGGCGGTAGTTTAGCGCTGTCGGAAATTCCGACAGTCGATGTCGCCCAGGCGACAACGAATTTCTATAAATTGACTCCTTGTGTTCGTGCATTCCAAGTATTGAGAATTCCAAGTCCCTTCCTGAGTGCATACGAACCAGAGAGCTCCAGAACCTCTTCAACCCCCATTTGTGCAAAGAAGGATTGAGATTGAAGACGAGATCGGGCGCGCTTCTACATCAACGATCATCTCGAGGCTTCAACCTTCCGTTCAGAGATCTGAATTTCTAGGGAGTTGTTATTTTCATATTGTATTTTCATTTACATACATTTCATTTTGTATTGGTAGGGAAATCGTCGTCTTGCGTGCGGCGTCTAAGTCCTTGCGTGGCTTAGGGGAAAATCGCTTCCTTGTGCGGAGCGTCCAAGTCCTTGCGTGGCTTGGTAGGAAATCGTGGCCTTGTGTGCTACGTCTAGATCTTGGGAAGATCTAGAGGATAGGCTTGGGCTTGGTCTTGGGAGAGACAAGTGATAGCCCTCCGATCCTTGGGAGAAGGATTGGTAAAATCAAGTTTATTGAAATTTATATTATCATATTTGTGCATTGATCTTAAGCATTGTTAAGATCATTTTATTGTATGTAAATTTCATGATTAATATTATTATGCTTCTTTCATTAATTGCAAATTTGTTTGCTTAAATCATTATCTTAGAAATTTGTGTTTGGTTTAATACAAAAATTGCATTGGTTTAAAATTGTTTATAAGTAATTTTTTTTTAAAAGTAAAATCTGTTTAAAAAATTATTAAGTAAAATTCGTAATCTCTAAAAAGCCCTTATTCACCCCCCCCCCCCTCTAAGGGCGTCACACGATCCAACAATGTTAAGCATTCATGTATTCATGTTATATGCACAAGGGTCAATAAGATGATGATTTATCATCCTAAGTCAAAAGCATATCATCATTTCATAAATTCCCAGAGCAAGGTAGCAACAAGAGCAAGTATCTATTCTTTTCTGATTTGTATCGAGTTAAGATATTCTAGTTTCCTAGTTGTTATGTCTTAAGCTAGGTGTAGATGAGTGATCTGTTAGTAATTTCTATAGATGACTCCAGAGCATAGTTTGTCGTAGTAGGCTCTCCGGTCAGAGGAGGAATCCTCAGGTGCGCGCAATGAGGCATCGATTGAGGAGTTACGTCAGAGTATCAAAGCATAGTCGAGGCAAATGGTTGTGGTGCAAGCACAGATTTATACTTGGATGGCAGCTACTTTTGGGCAGCAGCCTAGAGTGCAGAACCCTGTTGTGGGTCATGTTGCGGTGTCGAGGAAGGAAAGGTGGAAAGTTGTTGATAGTGGTGTTGGATCTGTAGGCGCCCTTAGAAGGGGGGGGGGGTGAATAAGGGTTTTAAAATTTTTCTGATTAGTAAAGATAATAATTCTCTGTTGCTACCGCCAGCGGTAGTGTTACCGCTCGGCGTTAGTGACAGAGAAAATACGTTTAGGTTAAACCAATGAAAATCAGAGAGCACGAATCAGAGATGAAGAAACAAACATATTTTCATTAATATTAAATTGAAATTGTTATGATTACAAAAACCTTTCCGAATGATGCTTGGAAAGAGGCGACCAATGAAAACTCTTTTGGTTTTCTATACCGACCCTTCTCCCTAGGACCGGTTGGATTTAGCCTGTCTCTCCCCAGATAAGGCCTCAAGCCGCTCTAGCCCTTCCCTCACCAGAAAGGCCTCGACCACTCCCTAGATCTACACCCTAGACCTAGTCGCCAATGTGAGGCGAATTTCTCCTAGTCCCCGCAAGGCCCTAGTCGCCGTGTGGTGAATTCCTCTACCGAACAAAAGATATAAAGGTTACAATTTGAAACTAAAATAAAACACAAAATAAAAACTCCCTCAAAAGAAGAACTTGATGTCGATGTAGATGCGATCGGATTGGTCTTCAAGTTCTTTGCGTTCACGAACGTTGACGGAGTTCTTTGGGCTGCTTAGGGAAGGCTCTCACGAGTGCTCTGAATATATGGCTTCATTTCATTCTGTAACAGCAAGCAACAATGGAGGAAGCGCGCATCTTTAAATAGAATCAGCTGCTACCGCATGCGGTAGTACTACCGCCCCGCGGTAGCTACATTTGGCAATGATCAAGCATACGGATCACGGCATCTTAGGCAACTTTTGAGCGCCAAACTTTGAGCTCTAACTAGCGCGTCGCGGTAATGCTAACGCTCCGTGATAGCGAGATAACCTTCCTTCAGCCAATATCTCCTTCCATATTTGCTCTTCAATCACATGCAGACGGGAGGATTCCAAAAGTTACAGCCGGGCAGTAGAAATGTCACGCCGCGGTAGAGCATGCTAAATATGCATCCCGCCAATCATTCCTTTTTCTCCAATATTTCCTTCCCGTCAATTGTTTCCATTTATGCTAGCGCCAGCGGTAGAGCACATCTCTTTTCGTCGAACGCATCTTCGTCGAACGCCTTTTGTCAAACGCTATTTTCATTTCGTCGAACTCAATTTCGTCGAACGCCGGTTCGTCGAACGGCATCTACTTTCGTCGAACACCATTTCGTCGAGCGCATCTCATTTCGTCGGACCGCTAGCGCCAGCGGTAGTGTTACCGCGTAGCGGTATCAACAGAGAATCATCCTGATGTCGCTTCGACATCTTTCTTTTTCACACTCCTTTGGGGATTGAATGATGAAGATCCTGCACACTATAAACACAAGACAAGTATGATCAAATACAATAGGATTTGTTATTGTCAAACCAAGAGATGCAGAAAGCATGTTCCAACAAACTCCCCCATTTGATAATAACAAATCCCTTTAGAAAGAAATAGTTCAAAAGATAGGAATTGTGTTTATTAAAAAGGATAAGCATGAAATTTAAGACATGTGCATATGCTCCCCCTAAATGAATGCTCCCCCTAAGTGAATGCTCCCCCTACAACAAAACTTCCTATGAACTTGACTTCCCCAAACATGTGAATTTCTTTCAAATTTATTCTCCACCTTTTGGTATTATCAAAAGAGGGTGGAGAGAAAGTCAAACGTTGATGTGTCCCATAAATGTGTAGAGAGGGAATGAAAATGATAAAGAGTTAAACGCTTAGGAAAAATACAATATATAGGAGTGAAAAAGGGAATGTGAAGAAATTGTCATAAGGAAACCACTTGTTGGAAAAAAAAACGTATTCATGATCGAGCGTACAAGTAGTAAAGAGGCGGAAAGCATGAAGAAATATATTTTTGAACTGAACATTTATATAAGAATAGTGAAGCATAGTAGATGATTAAGAGTTTTAGACAAAAAAAATATATGTTGTAGCAATTTAAGTACACAAAATGATTTTAGTTGCAACATAACCATACACTTGTTTTGAAAGGTAAGCAATAAAGAGTACACATGGCGTAGCGAAAAAAAAACATGTAAGCATGATACAACATATCAAGTCAAGATAGAAGAATACAATGTCTTAAATTGAGAAATCAAGTACACTTATTCATTGTATTGATCATGCAAAGCTATCTAGTGCATTTACTTAAGAATTTAGAGAATACATGTATATATGCAATAGACTCCAATTCTCATGGGTAGAAGGCTTACCAGTGATAATGATGTGTACAAAATAGTGTTTTTTATAAAAGTATACATACGAGTTAATCAAAACACATGACATGTATAATTGAATAAACACAATATTATTGAAAAAGCATTTTTAGAGTTACTTCTACCCACAAAGCTATATAAATTATTCAATGCACATAAAAAAAATAGTACAACTACCAAGGTGCTCTGCACACACAATGCTTATTAAGACTTATCAGGGTGCAAAGTAGTGCTTGGGGAATCACGGTTATTATTTTGAAGTTTAGTTATTTGTGATCTGATGTACAAGAAGAAGTAGTGTAGAAAGAAATGTTTGCAACAAGGCACTTTACAATTCTCTCCAAGGTGCTCAACCTCACAATGCTCATTAAGACTTATCAGGAGGGTGAGTAGTGCTTGGTGGAGTTATCTTTGTCAACTAATCATTTTAATTTTTGCTTAACGATAAAGGTCTCTGAATTCACTTGTATGTGCAAACAAAGTTTAGGAAAAGACACACTTCTTCAAAAATAGGTGCATGAAAAAGATTCTCAATTGTGGTGTAGGTAAAACTAAGCATGCATGACAATAATATTATGTTGTTATACTACACAATCATGTAAGAGTAGATTAAATTCATATGTAGTTTATCAAAAATGTGAGTGAAGAAATCATTATCAAATATAAACCATTTACTCATACATAGAGGCATGCTATGCAATACTACACACGATTTCTATAATCAATTTCAAAGCACACATAAGATAATGATCAAGGCATGATACACAACAATGTTAATAAGATACTTGAAATAGAGAATGAAACATTATATTCTAAACGTGGCAAGATAAACCATATCATCCTTGAAACATTGAAAAGCACATCAGTTTTTTATAAAAAATTTAAGTTTTTCAAAAGCAAAAATAAAACAAATATAAAGCATGTTTTTCTTTTTTAATTGGTTTTTCAATTTTGTAGTTTGTTTTGATATATAGAAACACAAAGCATGTTTTTGGTTGGATTTTGATTTGTTTTATAGTTTTTTTTTTGTTTTTAGAATTTTAAAAGAAGATAATAGGAACTGGAAAAAAAAATGAAAAAGAAACTGGAAATTTAGAAAATACCCACTACTGCCAGCGGTAACCAGCTATCGTCGAGCGGCAGTGACAGAACTCAAATTTTGAGGAAAATGTGAAATTTTTCAGAATTTTTCTTTTGAAAATATTTGTGCAGATTAGTGACCATATAGTTCAGCAAAGAAATCAGACATATGCATACACAAAAATGCGTATTTTGCAAGTTTAAGCTTGGATGTCCAATACCCCTAGTTCTAATCTAAGTAGAGCAAATCGTGAATTGGGTAGAGGGTTGGTAAAGATGTCTGCAAGTTGCGATTCAGTTCCAATGAAGTTTACATGAACATGTTCCTTTTTGATGTGATCCCTAATGAAGTGGTGTCTTACGTCTATGTGTTTAGATCATGAGTGATGAACGGGTTGTTTGTTAAGTCAATATCACTCTTATTGTCACACTTAAGTTCAATATTAGTTAAATGAACACCAAAGTCTTCTAAGGTTTAAGTCATCCATAATGCTTGGGCACAACAACTTCCTACTGCAATATATTCTGCCTCGGTGGTGGAGGGGGCAATAGAATTGTGTTTTCTACTTGACCATGCAACTAGAGAAGGACCTAAGAAATAATAGGTACCACTAGTGCTTTTCTTATCTAATGAACAACCCGCATAATCAGAATCTGAATACCCATGCAAGAGAAAAGAATCATTATTTGGATACCAAAGTCCTAATTTAGATGTGCTGATTAGATATCAAAAAATTCGTTTCACCGCTTTAAATGAGATTTTTTTGGATTTGCTTGAAATCTAGCGCATAAGCATACGTCAAACATAATATCAGGTCTTGATGCACTAAGGTATAATAGGGATCCAATCATTCCTCTATATAACGTGTGGTCAATTGAAATTCCGGAATCATCTTTTCCTAATTTTAGTGATGCGCTCATTGGAGTACTAGCTTGTTTCAAGTTTTCAAAACCAAAACGTTTTAGCATATCATGGACATATTTGGATTGACATATAAAAATTCCATCATTTCTTTGGGTTATTTGAAATCCTAAAAAATATGTTAGTTCACCCACTAGACTCCTCTCAAATTCATTTTGCATCACTAAAACAACTTCATTACACAACTCTTCATTAGTGGCTCCAAAAATAATATCATCAACATATATTTGTAAAATAATCAAATCATTATCAAAATTCTTAATGAAGAGCGTGTTATCGGCACTACCCATTTTATAACCGTGCTTTAATAAAAAAGATGTTAAGCATTCATACCAAGAACGGGCGCTTGTTTTAGACCATAAAGAGCTTTTTCTAATCTATATACATGATTTGGAAATTGTTCATCAATAAAGTCGGGGGGTTATTCAACATAGACTTCTTCTTTAATTATCCCGTTTAAGAAAGCACTTTTAACATCCATTTGAAATAATTTAAACTTCTTATAACTCGCAAAATCTAGAAAAATTCTAATCGATTCAAGGCAAGCAATGGGTGAAAATGTTTCATCAAAATCTACCCCCTCAATTTAAGAATAACCTTGTGCCACTAATCGAGCATTGTTCCTAGTTATTCTAGACTCTCCATCTAATTTATTTTTAAATATCCATTTGACACCAATAACCGGGTAATTAGATGGTCTTTCAACTAGTTTCCAAACCCTATTGCGTTCAAATTGATTCAATTCGTCATTCATAGCAATAAACCAAACTTCATCATTCAAAGCGGTGGAAACATTTTTCTGTTCTATTTTGGAAACAAAGCATAAGTTTGAAAAGGATTCATTAAGAGAAGAATGTGTCGTTACCCCCCTTGATGGTTCTCCAATGATAAGCTCCCTTGGATGATCTCTTGTAAATCGAAGCACACTTGGAGGCACAAACTCCTCTTGCACCGTCTCTACTTCTTTTTCTTCTCCAAGTGGTTCATCATCATCATGCTCCAATGGTGAAAGAGGATCATCTTCATTACCTGCACAAGTAGAATCTACACAAGGCACAAGTTCATCAAACTTCATATGAATAGACTCCTCAACCTTTTTAGATTTTTTATTATATATTATATATGCGTTGCTAGTGGAAGAGTAACCAAGAAAAATATCATCATCACATTTTTCATCAAATTTAGCTAATGCATCCTTGGTGTTTAGAATAAAACATTTACAACCAAAAACATGAAAATATAATATATTAGGTTTCTTTTGAAAATATAATTCATATGGAGTTAATTTCAAAATAGGGCAAAGCATGACACGATTTATGACATAACATGATGTATTTACGGCTTCGGCCCAAAAATATCTAGGCAACCCATACTCGGATAGCATAGTGTGTGCGAGTTCTTGAAGAGTTCTATTTTTCCTCTCCACCACACCGTTTTGTTGGGGGTGCATGGAGCGAAAAATTCATGCTTAATACCTAGATTATTACAGAAAGTGGTGAAGCTATCATTTTCAAATTCCCCTCCATGATCTGATCGTATACACTTGATTTTTAGATCTAATTCATTTTGAATATGATTGCAAAGCTTTCTAAAATTAGAAAACGCATCAGATTTGGAGGTAAGAAATAAGGTTCAAGCAAATCTAGAAAAATCATCAATTAATACAAAAGTGTACTTTTTACCACCAAGACTACACGTGCTAATAGGTCCAAAAAGTTCCATGTGAATTAGTTGTAACGGTCTTGAGGTGGATATTTCTTTTTTACTTTTAAACGATGTTTTTGAAAATTTTCCTTTTTGGCATGGCGAGCATAAGGAAGATAGATTTCCATTTAGCATAGGCAAACTTTTAACGAGTTTATTCTTTGACAGTTTTAAGATTAACTTGGTGCTAGAGTGACCGAGAAGCCTATGCCATAATTCAAGTTCTTCATTTTTTGATATAAGACATTTGAGTGACGCACGTGGCAGATCATGAAAGGCAATTAGATATACATTGTGAATTCCTGGTGCAGTGAGTACAATACTATTGTTTTTAGGATCAATAATTTTACATAAATCAGTAGAGACTCAAATTAGACATTTAGACCTTTATCGCAAAGTTGACTAATAGAAATCAAGTTATGTTTCAAACCTTCTACATATAAGACATTAGTAAGAGAGAAAGAATTGCTACCTACAGCACTGGTGCCTAAAATCCTTCCCTTTCCATTGTCCCCAAAAGTCACCATTCCTCCTTTCTTCTTAGTGAGGCTAAGGAATTTTGCTTTATCGCCCATCATGTGTTTGGAGCACCAGGAGTCCAAGTGCCACATGTCTTCCTTTTCCTTAGCCTACCAACATACCTAACAAGAAGATGAGAGTAAAGATCAGGATACCTAAGTGGTTCCTCTCATAGAATAGGTGGAAACCTTAGGCGCCCAGATTTTCTTGACAGTACATTGACCCTTCATCCTGCAAGAGTCCAAGGTATGCCCGAAGTGATGACACTTGGCACATAACACAAAAGGGGTTGAGACATTTTTCAGTTTTTGTTGTGGACTCTTGCTGGAGGATGGGGAATCAGCAGAAACAATTCCAGATTTATGATTATTACATGAACTATGAGTTTTGTTACTACCGCCAGTGTTAACTGTTACCCCTGGGCGGTAGTTAGCAGAGACATAACCTAATCCAGTTTTTGCACTACCATGCCTTTGGTTGGCCAAAATCATATCAAGACTTTTCTGGCCAACACCAAATTTTTCTATGGCTAAGTTAAGGTCATGGATTTGGGCTTTTAATGCAAATTTTCACTAACTAAATTTCCGCATCAATTTGCAAAGTTTTTCTTTTCATTTTCAACATTTCTAAGTCTTTCTTTTGTTTCAAATTTCTTTCTAAGTCTTTCTTTTGTTTCGAGAGTGATTCGATATTTGAGAGAGCGGTAGAAAGATCAATTTCAAGTTCGCTAGTCCTTGCCAAAAGATCACCATTCTTTTGGCAAGACTCCATCTCCTTTCCCAAGGCTAATACTTCCTTATTTAATTTTTTATTTTGTTTTAAAAGGATTTTATTTTAAGTTTTAAGTAGATCGAGATCTTTTAAATTTTTGCCAAAAGATTTACAAGTTTTTAAGTATTCGGAATAAAGATCATCATAGTTAGAAGGGTTTACCTCAGTGTTGTTTTGGACACTGCACTCGTCGTCGGTTGATTCATTGATTTTCCCCATAAGGCACAAGTTTGACTCATCATCATCACTTGAGCTTGATTTACTTGAGCACCCGGAGGAAGAGTCATCCCATGTTGCAGCTTTTGAGACCTTCTTCTCCTTTCCTGTAAGCCATTTTTCTTTTTGCTCTTTCAAGAATTTTGGGCATTGACTTCTAATATGCCCGGTCTTCCTACAGTGGAAGCACTCGGGAGGTGGCCGCTCTTCGTCGTCGTCGCTAGACTTCTCCTTCTTCTCTCTTTTGGATGAGGACCCCTTTCGGAAAAATTTCCGGAAGGTGTTCCTCCATTTCGGATTCTTCATGAACTTAGTGAAGTTCTTCACAAAGAGACTCTCCTCGTCATTTTCCACATCGTCATCTTCTTTTCTTGACTTCAGTGCCAAGGCTTTATTCTTTGGCTCCTTGTTGTACTCTTCTTCTTGAATCTTGAGTTCTACCTCATAGGTTTTGAGGTTCCCAATGAGGCTCTCAATTTGAAGCCGCCTAAGATCATGCGATTCGGAAATCGTCGTCACCTTTGGATTGAACTTTGGTGGGAGTGATCGAAGAAGCTTTCTCACCAAGTCGCCATTTGAAAATGTTTTTTCCAAGAATTTTTCAGGCATTAACGATCTTGGTGAATCGAGTGTACATGACGTTGACATCCTCATTCGGATCCATCCTGAACCTCTCAAATTCAGATTCCAGTTGGAATAGTTTTGAATCTTTGACCTGCGAGGTACCTTCATGCGTTATTTCTAATAAGTTCCAAATATCATAAGCAGTTTCACATGCACTTACTCTATTAAATTCAGTCCTATCAAGAGCACAGAACAAAGCATTCATCGCTTTCGCATTATTCTTACACCTAGCCTTATCTCCATCATCCCATTTATCCCTAGGTTTTTTCCATGGTTACTTCTCCAACAATATATGTAGGAGAAGTGTATGGGGTTTCAATACATGCCCATACATCTAGATCTAAGTTTATCAAAAAACAACGCATATGCGTTCTCCAATAATTATAATCAGTTCCGGTAAACAGCGGAGGTCTACTTATTCCCTGCCCCTCATAGAAAGCGAGGTCACAGAGCGCCATTATTCTCGGTTGTTAGACCGAATTGGAATAACCTGCCTCTGATACCACTTGTTGAATCTGTAGGCGCCCTTAGAGGGGGTGAATAAGGGTTTTAAACTTTTTCTAATTATTAAAGAAAATAATCCTCTGTTGCAACCGCCAGCGGTAGTGTTACTACTCGGCGTTAGTGACAGAGAAAATACGTTTAGGTTAAACCAATGAAAATCAGAGAGCACGAATCAGAGATGAAGAAACAAACATATTTTCATTAATATAAAATTGAAATAGTTATGATTACAAAACCTTTTCCCAATGACGCTTAGAAAGAGGCGACCAATGAAAACTCTTTTGGTTTTCTATACCAACCTTCTCCCAAGGACCGGTTGACTTTAGCCTATCTCTCCCCAGATAAGGCCTCAAGCCGCTCTAGCCCTTCCCTCACCGAAAAAGCCTCTAGCACTCCCTAGATCTACACCCTAGACCTAGTCGCCAACGCGAGGCGAATTTCCCCTAGTCCCCGCAAGTCCCTTGTCGCCGTGTGGCGAATTCCTCTACCGAACAAAAGATAAAAAAAAGTTACAATTTGAAACAAAAACAAAACACAAACTAAAAACTCCCTCAAAAGAAGAACTTGATGTCAATTTAGATGCGATCGGATTGGTCTTCGAGTTCTTTGCGTTCCCGAATATTGACAGACTTCTTCGGGCTGCTTAGGGAAGGCTCTCACGAGCGCTCTGAATATATGGCTTCAATTCGTTTTGTAACAGCAAGCAACAATGGAGGAAGAGCGCGTCTTTAAATAGAATCAGCCGCTACCGCCTACGGTAGTACTACCGCCCCGCGGTAGCCACATTAGGCAATGATCAAGCACACGGATCGTGACATCTTAGGTAACTTTTGAGCGCCAAACTTTGAGCTCCGACTAGCGCACCGTGGTAACGCTAACGCTCTGCGATAGTGAGATAACCTTCCTTCAGCCAATATCTCCTTCCATATTTGCTCCTCAATCACATGAAGACGGGAGGATTCCAAAAGCTACCTTCGGGCGGTAGAGATGCTGCGCCGTGGTAGAGCATTCTAAATATGCATCCCGCCAATCATTCCTTTTTCTCCATTGTTTCCTTCCCGTCAATTGTTTCCATTTATGCTAGCGCTAGCGGTAGTGCTAACGCTCCGCGGTATAGCACATCTCTTTTCGTCGAATGCATCTTCGTCGAACGGCCTCACATTTCGTTGAAGGCTATTTTCATTTCGTCAAACTCAATTTCGTCGAACGCCAGTTCGTCGAATGGCATCTACATTCATCGAACACCATTTCGTCGAGCGCATCTCATTTCGTCGGACCGCTAGCGCCAGCGGTAGTGTTACCGCACCGCGGTATCAGCAGAGAATCATCCTGATGTCGCTTCGACGTCTTTCTTTTTCACACTCCTTTGGGGATTGAATGTTGAAGATCATGCACACTATAAACACAATGTACATATGATCAAATACAATAGGAATTGTTATTGTCAAACCAAGATATGCGGAAAGCATGTTCCAACAAGTGGCAGCCTTGCTCCAAGTAAGAAGGGGCAAGTAGGTGTGTAGTTTTTGTGGCCGTGTGGGCCACCCGTTCGAGATATGCTTCAAGAGGTTGGGCACACAGAAGCAGCCTCAGGAGCTTACGATCCATGGTGCACCTAAGGGAGATCTTGCTTGCACCTTTTTCTAGAAGAAGGGGCATGAGGTTGTCTTTTTCTTGGAGAAGGTTAGTTCGTGTTTCCAGTGCGGTCAGAGAGGGCATATAAAGGCTAATTGCCCGCAGTCGTATCCCCCGTTGCAGGCGGTTCCCTTGTAGGCTCTACTGCCACAGCCGCAGCAACTGGGCAAGGAAGAGGCAGAGCTAGTTGTGATGACCAAGGAAGAATCCCAATTTTCTGCTCTGGCATTTTCATGTTAGGTTTTGACCTAGTTTATTTGTTGGCTTGCGGTTGTGGATTTATATTTTTGTTATATTGGTTATATGCGAGTTAAGATAGAGGATGATGAGTGTGCATTATTTTCGATTCAAGTTTTACTCAATCTTTTGGCCAGAGAGTTTTCACAAACGGTCATCGTTAGGTGTTGATCATTTAGCAGATCCCCTTAGTGTTAAGTTTCCCCTAGAGACTCGGTGATGTTGAGTCAGGGCATTCAGGGTAGTTCTTTCCTTTTAGGTGATTCCCTCGTTTAGGTTAATTGGGAGGTGTTGGATTTGGGAGACTTTATCGTGAACCTTGATCATGGATCGGGCGATCTATTTTGAGTGCTAAGAAAGAAATCTTATCCGCATCCGTTCTCCTAGCCCTCTTCAGTTAGCGTTTCTATCCAGCGAGTGTGAGCTTATGGAGCCCTTTTCCCTTTTTATTCGTTCGTGCTCTATGTTTCGGTTCTAAGTTTTGGGACGAAACTTTCTTTTTGTTGGGGTGACTATAATGCCCCTGAATTTTCAAGAATTATGTTATCCTTCTTTGACGTAATTTTGATGTAGAGGGGCGTTACGTTAGTGCGGAGTTAGCAATGCGTCGTCGTTTGCGTGTTTGCGCGGCTGTTCGGTCAAGTCGACCATCATTTGGAGCATGCCAGAGTTGGAAGATTTTGCGTTAAAAAATTAAATTAATTAATTTTTAGAAAGGCTCGTCGAAGTTTTGTTGCGCTCCGAGCATGTTTCTACAATTTACTTCTCCTTTCTTATTTTTGGTATCTTGGTAATGAGTATTGATTGGGTCACTTACCCTATTGAAGTGTTTGAGTTGAGGTTTGTGCTGGTAGTCCAGGGCTGGGCTTTGATAGAAGAATGTTGGATTTGTTTGGAAATGAAAAAGAGAAAAATTGTGTGCTAAGTCAAAATTGATGGGACAATCCCGTCGATCGACGAGACCATCCCGCCGATCTTTGATCTTAGCTGGTTTGTGTTGTTTTCATCTACTTTCGAAGTCAGAGTCGATGGGTCTTCCCGTCGATCGATGGGACCGCCCGCCGATCAATGGGACCTCCCGTCGATCGACGGGAACTCCCATCAATTTTGCCCTTTTCCCTTGTTGGAGCCTTTTTTCCTTATTTTGTTTATCTTCCCCTTTAATGCAAGTGCAATTTTGTCTGTTGTTTTTCATATTGTTCTGATAGATTCTTTCAGAAAAGTTATTTTTTGTGTATTCTTAGAAATCAAGTTTCTTCCTGAGTGTTTTGATTTATGTTGTACCATAGACTTGTTCAGAAATTCTCTCTGTGTATTTCCAGAAATTTCTCTCTTTCTGTCCAGAATTTATTAGACTTTCTGTCCAGAACTCCAAGATTTTTTGTGTAATCTGCCATTGATTTTTGAGTATTTAAACCCTTCCAGACTCAGTCTTCTATGAAATTTGTGTTAACTTTCTTAGTGAGTGGTGATGCTTCTTCCTCACTGTCTTTAGTAATTTGGCTGGATGTAAAAGATCTCTTAATAGTTTTGGGCTGCAAATAGCAATCCTTCTCCTTGAAGATCCTTTTTCCAGAAGCTTAGTTATGTTAGGCTCTCTTGTTAGTTGTGCTCTTCAAGTAGTAGTAGTCCTCTTTTGCTTGTTTGTTGTGTTACTGAAAGTCCTTCATTTCAGTCCTCTCCTTCTTTCTTGTATGTCTAACCTGTTGAGTTTAGGTTAGTGACTGTTGTTTTTGCCTTGTGGATCTTGTTTGCTTTTCTTGATTCCAGCTAAAGTCTTAATTTGTATGGCTAATAATTTTCTCATTATGTGCTTAAATTTGTATGTTAAGAGGTTGTAATCCTCATTATCATAAAGTACTCTATATGATGTTTTCCCCCTGACTGTTAAGATGCATGCTTGGTATGCAAACTTTATGCCAAAAATCTTGAGCTTACTTATATATTTCTCCTTTTATTTCTCCTACACAAATAATCTTCCATACCCTCTTAAACTTTAATTATGCTAGTTGCTTGTTGTTCATGCAAAAATCTCCATTCCCTTGGTTTAGAAAAGATTACTCTTCTTAAAAATGTTTGCTTATTTCTTCTAAAGCTTTTTCATGTGTTCTGGAGTTGAGTTTGAACCCTGGTAGATTATTTTGGTGGTTAGAAGAAATTTTGTAAAATCCTAAGTTAAAATCGGCATCCCATCCCGTCGATCGACCTCCAGTACCGTCGATCAACGGGAGAGAGCAGGGAGTTCAATTATGTTGATCTTCTAAGTAAGAATCGATTGGACCACCCATCGATCGGGCTCCTGTCCCATTGATCGGGCTCTCTTCCAGCCGATTTTCTTTCAAGCTTCCCGTCGACTTTTGTTAAGTCTTCCCGTCGACTTTTGATTGGTCTTTCTGTCGATTTTATCGCATATCCCGAATTGTTTCATCAATAATTTAAGTCCTTTTTGCCAAGGCATTCCCGGGTATCTTAAAGTATAATGTTGAGCGGTTTGAGTTCATTTGTTGAGACTTTAAATGAAGTTATGTTTTATTCTCTGGGATCACCCCAATACTCGACTGGATCATCTTGATCTAGTTTCTTTAGGCTCCAGTTAGCATTTTGAGCCTCCCGGACATTTCTATTGGGACTAATAGGATTGTTTCCTCCTGTAATCCAAGGTAATTTTCCCTTGTCTTGTGCATGATATATGGTTGATCATGTGGTTTTTGCTGAATGATTAAGATAAGTGAAAGCATGGGTTTCTTTCTTTTAGAATTTTATTCCTTCATGATTCATGTATAACCCTCCATGAATGTCAAGCCAAGTATGTTGCTGATAAGTGTTGTTTATTGGGTGTCAACTTATCACCTAGAGGGGGGGTGAATAGGTTTTGCAAAATATATTATCCCCTTTTAGGTGATCTTGATTTCTGGTTAGTAGATCTAAAAGTTGTAAAGCATAACACAGGTAACACACAACGATGTATAGAGGTTCCTCAAGACAGGGTGTCTTGAGTAGTCCTCTTTCCCTCTGCGCCTACCTAGCAGTGTGCTAGGCTAAGCAAACGCCGCCAAATCTTCAGGCCCTCGAGCCTTACACCTCAGACCCGCAAGTCCAACAGCCTAGGCCCGCAAGCCCCTACTGCCCCCGAGCCCGCAAGCTCGACAATCAGGCCCTCAAGCCCTACACAACACAGACCTGCAATTCGTGTGCCTATAGCCTAGGCCCGTAAGCCCCTACTGCGCCCGAGCCCTCAAGCTCGATAAGATTGGACCCGCAAGTCCACTGCCCTGGCCCTCAAGCCTCACAAATCTCCAGCCCGCAAGCTAGACGGTGTTGGACCCGCAAGTCCATTGCCCTGGCCCTCAAGCCTCACAGCTCTCCAGCCCTCAAGCTAGACAAATAGGCCCGCAATCCTTTACAAGAGATTACAGTAAAAATAACTGTTACTTCTGTCAGTTGAAGATTGGCAACTTTAGCCTGATGAATATTGGCTTCCTTAGGTTGAAGAAGATGCTTCTTGATCTGGAAATTCAGCACTGGATCTTCTTCAGCCTTCACTTCTTTTGCCTGGTGTTGATCGGCTACTTTTCAGTCGATGATGATGACTGATTCCTTAGAGAGCGCTTGATGCTTGCTCTCTACTTGATCTTCTTCTTCTCCGCCGAGAATACTGTTCTATTGAAGTGTAGCGGCGGGATACTTTCTCATTCTTTTTCTCTTTCTTCAAAGATAGTTTTCTAGGGCATCACTGTTCCCTTTTATAGGACAGATGAGCCGCATATGAGTAACATGTGATGTCCTTTAATGTCAGACGCCCATTCCATAAGAGAACGCGATGATTGGACAATCAGGCGGCGGCATTAAATGTTGACAGCACGTCCGCAACATTTGAATCTGTCTCGATGATATTTCCATCGTTACGACGTCTTGGACAATGTCTCGACGACATAACTTTGTCGAGGCCTTGAACTTAGATACACTTTCAATTATTCTAGCTTCTGCTTTTGATGCTGGTATCTCGACGATACGAGACATTCTGCATATACGACGATACGCCATCTCTGACTGTGTCATCGTAACCACTTTGACTTCTCGACGACACGCCTTCTTTGCGACGATGTTCGACGCCATCAGTCATACTTAGCCTTTTCAGCTACAATGCTTCTTCATGAAAATGTTTGTTCTTTCTCGACGACAAGGCCACTCTGATGAAGTCGCCGATACTGCATCATCTCTGCGTTCGACGATCTTGCTTCTGTGTTAGACGCACATGCCAAATCTCAGCGGTCGTCGATCTTCCTTCTGAGTTGGCGATCTTCCTTTTGCGTTCATCGAACATGCCAAATCTCAGCGGTCGTCGATCTTCCTTCTGAGTTCGACGATCTTGCTGCTGCGTTCGACGAACACGCCAAGTCTTAGCGGTCGACGATCTTCCTTCTGTGTTCGACGAACGACATTCTGCGTTCAACGAACACGCCTAGTCTCAGCTTTTGTTATGCCCATCATTATGACGACAAGCATGCTTTGTCGATGACATCTCCTTTTTCTCAACGATACAGTACTTACTGATATAACTAAAGTACTTGGCTTATAGTTGATCTCTGCAAGCATGAACTAGATGAAGCATTAAATACAGCTTGCACTTATCATTGAGCTGAGCACTTCTTCAAATCAGGAACATTGTTGGGCACTGTTCCAACAATCTCCCCCTATTTGAAGAAGCCATAACTTACCTCAATGATAAATGCCACACATGAAAAGATATGTCATTTCAAATAGTAACATCACACTTAAGAAAGCAATCATATAAAGAGATGAGATGTTCTGCAAGTATATAAATAGATTAAATGTTCAATAATAAGCATTAGCATTCATTTGCCCCATCAAAACAAATTAAGATTATAATTTGTTGCCCCATCAGCGTCTGCTACTGCTTGCTCCTTTGTTTTTCTTCCTTTGCCTCTGAAGGTAGTTGATGGGCAGGGGAATTCTCTTAGGAGAAGGAGGAGGACCTTGTGGGAATGCTAGCTTGTGGTTCTTCCTCCTTTCCAGCTGCTTCAGATGTTTCTCCCATTCAACTGTCTGATATACTCTTTGATAGTCCTCTTGAGGGTATCCAAACTGGATCCATGATTCTGTTATTATTTCTGTTGATGCTGGACTCCACTTCCGGATTGTGGATCCAGCTCAACTTCTCTCAGTCTCTTTTGCCGATATTGGCTGATCTGACTTCTCTTTCTTTTCCTGGAGGTTGCTGATTCTCCAAACTCTATTCCATATTCGGCTGAGTAAGTGCTTGCAGACGGATTAGCAGCTTCATATCGTGATGGGGGTTGCTTCATTGTCTGCTTTATCTGATTTGTTATCCACATCGCTTGATGTGAACTGACATTTATTATTTCCTTCTCCCCCTTTAGGGCTTGTTCAATACCCTTTCCTCGAGTCCTTCTCTGACTTGATTCAGCTTGTCATGCAAGCTTTGTTCAGTTACATCCAGGTTGTTGTTTACTTGCAGCAAATGTGTATCTAAAGTATGAGCGTTCTCATTAACCTTGTTCAGAATTTGATTTCGGTTATTTTCAGCATCTGTCTCTATCTGCTTAAGACCATAGTACACATTGTCTGAGAATGTGCCTTGCTTTTTCAGGATTTTGTGGGTTTGATGTCCCACTTTATTGACTTCCTCGCTCATTTTATCGATTGCGGGAGATGCCATGGTATTGAAATGAGCGCACTGGGTGTTGAGGTTGTGTATGTTGCTCTTTACTTTCTGAATTTCCCCCTTCATCTCTTTCTGTAGACTATCCACAGTTTTTACTATGAATTGTTCAAGATGTTTTCGCTGAGCAGATAGTAAGGCTGATAGCATGTGGAAGAGAAATCCTGCTTGAGTCGAAGATGGCTCAGCAGTTTGTCCTTCTTGATCTCCTCCTCCCTGTGGATCTGCTTCACTGACATCTTTAGAGGATTCTTCACTAATGTGCGCTGTGATCTTGGCTTTCCCCTAAGAACCTTCTGGCAGGGGCACACTTGGAGCCATGAGCACGACTTTTCTTGCTACAGTTAGCTCTTGGCAGTCTGAGAGAGTGATGTCTGTTGTTGGCTCATTTCCTGATCATCTGGGGCAGAGTACCCCAGTTGGGTCTCCCCCTCAACCTGTGCATTTTCCTGATGTGAGCCTCCAGCTGAGAGCTCTCCATCAAACATCTTTGTGTCTTGGGCTGAGCTTCCAAGTTGGGACTCCCCCTCAGCAGGAACACTCCCCAAGTTAGGGTTTCCAGCATTTTCAATAACCTCTGTGGGAGCAGGTTCATGGATTGATATAGGAGCATTTTCTTTGGTGGATGTTTCTCCTCCGGATGGAGTGGGATGGTGTGGGGGTGGTTCAATGTCATCAGAGCTGCTTGATGACTCTTTTTCTTCGAAGGTGTTTATTTGGGTTGCTGGTTTCTTCTGTTTCTTGGGAGCATGCTGGTCATCAGAGGATGGTTTGGGGATGGATCTATCCCATCGCTCCAGCATTTTTGCATCCAATTTCTTGGAGAAATGAAGAGGTACTCCAATTCTTTTATGCAATGTATCACCCTGGATGTTTAGAAGAAAAAGGGACAATATTCTTCCATACGAGGGGGACTTCAGGGTGTTCTTCACTCTCAGGAAGAGGAATTCACTCCAATTGGTTTTCTTAGAGTGGATTATTCTGGCCAAGACAGCAAACATGTCTTTAGATATGCGGTCGTGGGAACCAGGCTTGCACAACAACACTTTGCCAACAATGTTGGCTAGCAACTTCCCCTTCTGATTGAATTCAGCTCTCTTGATAGACCCGAAGGTCTTCCCTGTGTGTCCGCGCCATGTGTAGCTTGCTGACATATACTCATAGGTCAGCTCTTCTTCTTCCTCTTCCCCTTGGATGCTTGGCAGATTCAGTGCTTTTCCAAGGCTCTTTGCGGATATCTTGACCTTCTTGCCTCCCACCATGGATCTTATCTGAGTTTCAGTGTGGTCGAGTTTTGCTTCGGCAAAGAACTCGCCCAATTCCCGGTGGAGAAGAACCGAGGGTTCACATAGGACATACTCTAGTCCTGATGGCTCCAGCAATCCTATTACTGATCTGATTTCGTTGGAGCGGGCATTGAAGCCTCCTCACTGAAGTTCACAACCTGAGATCACTTCTTCTTTCTTGGGAGCCTTTGATTCAGAGTGAGAGAGAAGGCAGCATGACAAAGGATGCGAGGGTTTTTCGACGGAGTGGCTTAGGGCAAATGATAGCATAATTTTTATTTTCGAGCATTCACCCTATTTATAGTGTCGGTAGAAGAAGAGGCGCGTACCTTAAAAATCCAATCAGACGGCTCCGATGGACCCATCCAATCCTGATAAAAATAACTCGATTATATTTTGCCAATGTGGTTATTGTTGTTGAAATGCTCCTTGGATTCTTATCCTCCCAGCTCGAATCTTTATCGCCGTAACATTTATTGTGTCGTCTTAACAACCTCTTGTATTGACGAGTCAAATCTTCCTTACATGTCTGCCTAAGACATTCTTTCGCTCTGCTTGGGAGTTATCCTTTAGCACCAACCCTATCCAACTTTTGGCCCTCTTTTAGTAAGATACCTGCATTAGTTTTGTAAGTAAATAAACTTTGCTGTTCTGATAGTGGGTCAGAGCAGCCACCTTGTCCCAGGGCCCAGATTTGCTTCTGGTGGGCACTTGGAGTACCTGCAAAATATGATTACACGCCCTTAGAACCCAAGTGAATTTGGGTCCTAGGAATTTATTATCTTTGACGGGCATACTAGATATAACTGCCCTAGGGTATGCATAGTGATTATGAAAAAGATATTTGTTAGTTTAGCATTTGTTACCCTTGGAGCAGTTGGATTGTACCAACAATCAATTGCAAAGTGCCCAGTCTTTCCACAACACCAGCATTCAACCTGTTATATCTTCTTTTTGTATAACAGTATGAGCAGTAGTTCTTTGTGTGTGAACAAATGAATGAGGAGAGAAGGTGAACTGTGCTGATGGTAGACATGATGTTTGCTGTCACCATTCACTGTTTTCCATCCGGATTTAGTCTTTTCTGAGAATTTCTTCTCTTCTCTAGGCTTAGCAAATTTCTGCCTTCTCATGACTTCTTGAGGTACCTTTGGGTTTTTGGCATGATCTTTGCTCCACTTGTAGAGCTCCCAAACTTGAAATACCCAAGATTGGTTTGCCCAGAATTTTTGTTGGAGGGTGAGCTTACCTGCTTCAAGTTAGCCTTCTTCCCACAGGGTCTGCCTGATCTGTCTTCCTTAAAGTATCCCTGCTCCCTTTTCAGAGTGGAGCAGCGACCATTTATCAGTAGAGAGAGGTCTCTGGTTTGGAGGAGCTTGACATAGGCTTTACCATAAATGGGAGTTACTCTCTGATGGGACAAAAACATAGCTTCCAAACGATAACGGCAAGTG